>WAAG01024034.1:28121-40972 GCA_013390105.1 Tichodroma muraria
GGGGGGGACGTCCCCCGCCCCTCCGCTCTCTTCCGGGAGCAGCGAGTTCAACCAATCAGCGCCCCGCGCAGCGCTGACGTCACGGTGATGTCATTCTCGCGGGAAAATCAAGCGTGGCGGGGATGCCCTTCTGACCCTCCCCCCAGCGCAGAGCCGTGACCGCTTTGTACCAAAGGGGTTTATTTGCATGTAAATAAACATGTTCTCTGCAATATTTCCAAAAAAGTTGAAATTCCACTTTCCGCCCAAAAAAACTGCCGCGGGAGCCGGGATATTTACAATTCCAGCGATTTTCCAGCCAGGGATTTATGTACATCACGATAATCGAGGAAAGAACCAGTTTCTTTTAATCTCCGTGTTCACTTCGCCACCTGAGATTAAAAGGTTTGGCTTATATTTAATTTTCACTTTATTTTATCTTTCTGAATACTGAAAGATGTAAAATAATTGAGAATAAGCAAAAATATTCCAAAAATAAACCATTTCTCAGAGCCCGAGCACTGACACCCCAAAGCCTCTGCGTGGTCATGCACCTCAGTTCTCCCAGGACTGACGTCACTGGAAGGGGACAGGGCACCAAAACGGGGTGAAAAGCTTTAAATCTGGGACTCGTGCCTCCCGCAGTGGCCAGAGGAGACGTTGTTCCCTCTGTTCCCACCTTCCACAGGGGGAATTTTGGATAATGAGCTTTGGTCTGGGTGAGGGGAGAGGAAACGAGTGCAGCTTGTCCTTTGAAACAGGTTTTTGTGTCAATTTTGCTGCTGAACAGGACTCCCTTCCAACCTCTAGTGTGCTGCACAGCAGGAAAACACGGCTCTGGCTAAGGACAAGTCCAGGGAGCCATCCTGGGGAGATTCCCAGCCTGGATTCCACTTGAAAGTGCTTCTTTTGGAAGGCTGGTTGTGCCCTCGCACAACTCGGAACGGATCAAAGGGCTTTTGTCAAAAAAAAAAACCGGATTAAATAAAATCAGGAAAGTGGGGCAGGCAGCCCTCCAGAGGCTGAGCTGGCACCATTCCCAATGGAACCACTGGAGCAGGGTCTCCAGCTGAATTCCTCTGGGATTGTATTCCTGATATCCTCTTTGCAGCACCCCACAGTCACACGATTGCAACACTGTCTCAGGTATCAGCGTTTGCTCCAGGTTTGGATTTAGTTCCCATTTTCCTATAGTTTCAAGCTCTGGTGAGGGGGAGGTTGTGGCGTGCAGGACACCAGGAGCAAGGGATAAATACTGGAAAATATGAGAAAGGAAAGTTCTCCAGAGTTGGGGGAAGCTTGGGAGAAATTCAGGCTCCCACGCTCTGCAGGAGCCCTGGAATTAAACTGGAGGCAGGAGGAAGGGGTGAAAAATCCCTACAAATTAACAGGATAGTTGCCAACCTAGTAAAAAGACTTTCCAAAAAGCTGGAAACCAAACAGCTTTCCTGGGATATCCCTGGGGTCAGCCCAGGATAGGAAATTTCAGTGGTTTAGAAGAAACTCAAGTCCTTGACATCTTTTCACGCTGCATCCCCAAAGGTGAAGCACAACGTCATTCCCACGGGGAAATCCTGGCCTCCAGCACCGACAGCAAAACCCAGGGGGAGCAGGATCCTGCTCAGCACATAATTCCAAAGGAGATGTGTTTGCAGAACTCCTGATTTCCCACATTCCTCTTCAGTGAATCAGATGAAACTGCTTTTAAAAATAAAACACTCTCCTGAGTCTCTTTTCCTTTCAGGGACCACAAGATCAGCCCAGAGAGGATGCCTGAGTCATGCTCCTAATTCCAGCCAAAAGGGGAAAATCCATCTTTTAAGGAAATCAACACTTCTGCTGCTACTCTGCTCCCAGCTGAGCCACTCGGGGACTGTTTTCCAAGCGGGACACGGCTCCCTTAGCAGGACAATCCTTCCCAGGGCAGTGGCCCCGTGTGTGACCACAATTCCCAGCTCAGCAGCACGAGGAGATTCCAGGGAAGCTCGCTGGTGCAGACAAGAGTCCCTTTTCCATTGAGATTTGCTAGAATTTCACCGTGCTGGAATGTCACCAAAGCTGCAGAGCCGCCCAAACCCACGGGCTTTACCCAAATTCCCACTGGGGGAAAACGAGGAGCACGAGGTGTTCCCACATGGAGGTGAACAAATAGCTAAAACAAATGGCAAGGCAAACCCAAGGCAGTAGCAATCCCTCAGAGCTGTGACCTGGGAAAAAGTCCTGATTTCCATGAGGAAACAGTGCCCAGCTCGTGCCAGAGGCACCGTGCTGAGCCGGGCATTGAATGAAGGAATGCCGTGGGAATAAAATAAATTAAAAACTTTGTGGTTTTCCTTCTTCCAAAGAACTAAAACCCTGCCCTAAAACATTTCCTAAAATAATTACTTTAAAACTTCCTACATCCAAAAGGAGCTTATCCTGAATGGGAAGAGGGCAGAGGGACTGGGATCTCCCAGACCAGCCTATGTCTGTTTGCCTCATTTGGGAGCTGCTCCCACATTCCCACACTCAAGCTTCATCCCCGTTAACTCCAACAGGGATGATAATACTCATAAATTCAGGAAGAATGGAAGTGCCCACAGGATGAAGGCCACAGGCAGGGAGGGACCTGGCTGCTGGCACTCACATCCTTCTGCACAGACCTTGGTGGTCTGAAAATCTTGGAAATACCTTGGAAATGCTTATTTTTCCCCTCTCCAAACACACCCCATGAAGATCCCCGTGGCAGGTTTTGGATGAATCCTTCCTTCCTTCCCTCCAGGACCTGCAGACAGCTCATCTGGGAGAGTTAATTGCCAATTAGAGCAACATCCATGAGATCATCATCTTCCTCCCCGATGAGGAACTCGGGGCTGGCCCGGGACGGCCGCTCGGCCGAGAGGATCGCGCTGCTCGCCATGGACAGAGACTGATCCGCCGAGATCGGCGACTTGGACCAGCTCTCGGGCTTCATGCCATGGGATTTCTTCTTGTCCCTGTCCTTATCCCGGTCCCGTTCCCTGTCCCGGTCTTTGTCTTTCACCTTTTTCTTCTCCTTTTTGTGCTTCTTGTGCTTCTCGGCGCTGTACTCGGGCAGGGGCCGGATGCCGTCGTCGGAGCTGGGGCTGTTCTGGTAGGATTTCTCGGCGATGGAAGAGCCTGACTCGCTCTCACTGTCGATGTTCTGGGGGGTGTAGGCCGGGGATTTGCTGTGGCTGGGGGAGCAGCGCTCGTGTTTGGGGGTGGAGCCGCTGATCAGGGGGGATCCGTAGCTTTTGGAAGAAGCCATCTGAGGCCTCAGGCCGTCCCCGCCCCCTTCCCCGGGTTTCTGCAGAGTTACTTTGGCTTTAATGCTGGGGGAACCACCATCGTGTTTGCTGATGATAATTTTGGCCACTCCAGTGCTTCCAACGTTTTTGGAATCCGAGTTCTTCTTGGAAGAGTCAACAGATCCTCCAGAAACGGAGACCTTCGATTTCTCCTTGTCGCTCTTCTCCCGCTTTCCCTGGAACTCCCCTCCAGACATGTTGTGCTTGGAGGACATTGTATGGCTTGAGGAATTGGAACTCGGCCCCATCTGTCCATCCATGGGGTCATCTCCGCCAGGCCCGCTCGTGACCACCCCGTGCTTCAGCTTGTCTATGACTGCAGTCAGAGATGGCTTCTTGTTTCTGCTCGGGGACTTGCCTTTGGAGCTTCCATGCTGGTTCTGGGATGAAGACATGGAAGACCCACTGGATGAAAAGGAAGATGAAGATGCCGTGGAGGAATTGGACGAGGGAGGCGGTTTCTGTGACATAGATCCAGAGGATCCCATTCCTGAAGACGATTTCATGCTCGAGCTTGACCCAGTCCCAGACATGTGGGACCCACCAGAACCTGAACTGATGGGTGACTTCGCTTTAGACGACGGGGGAGTACCTGGGACAGGCTTCATGGGAGAGGCGAGTTTGTCAGAACCCCCCGAGGGTCTCGAGTGGGACGGGGAGATGTTTGGTTTGCTCATGGAAGGGTTCATGAGGGACGATGGCTTTCCTTGAGGTTTCATCTTGGTGCTGCCAGAGCCGGTGCTGAGGCCGTGCTTGGTGATGGGGGAGGATCCCGGCTTTCCCACGGACTGGGCCGAGCCCTTGGACTGACCCGAACCGGAGCCACCTTGGCTGGAGTAGAGGCTGCTGCTCATCTTTGAGCCAGAAGACCCTTCCGATTTGCTTTTAATTTTGCCTGAGGTTGAAGAGGAAGAAGAAGAGGAGGAGGAGGAAGAATGGCTATGATGGCTTTTGCTGCTGGAGGAGGTGACAGAACCACTACTCGTGTACTGGCCGTGCGAAGATGGTTTGCCAACAGTCACTGTTCCTTTTGGGATCTGAATGGTTATTTTTGGAATAGGAGGAGTAGCTACCCCGGGAGGAGTCTGGGATCTGCCCGAACTCCCCGGAGATTTGGACCCACCTGTGCTTGCTGGTGGCGTGAAGGGCCTGTTGGATGAACTGTGGGATGGAGATTTCCCATCTGTCTCCTGCTTCTTCCGCTTTGGGAGTTTCTCTTTGCTTTTGCCATCACTGGATGGCGTCCGGCTGCGCTTCCCTGGCTTCCCATCTATCCCAGAACCTGCCATGGCACTTCCAGACCCATTGCCTTCCTTTACCCGTTTCTGAGACTTCTCCTTTCCTAAATCCCCTGTGTTCAGCAAAGGGCTCTGACCTCCACTGTGGTGCTCCATGATGTCAGAGGACCCCAGTGCTTTGCTGGCAGCTGCAATAATACTAAAATCCACCGTATCCGACGGGGTGCTCCCCTTAAATTTATTTTCCCCCCCATCAGCCCCCAAGACTTGCACCCCTAAATTAGTTAGAGCCTGGGGGGCATAGCCCTTGAAATCATCGGTGTCTCCGCTCTGACTGCTCTCATCAAAGTATTCCTCCCCAAAACCACTCTGGCTCTGACTGTTCAGCAAGTCAGGGTTGAAATCTACCCCGTCTGGAAAAAAATGGTTGGAGGAGTCGCTGTTGGGGCTCACAGCGGCGTCCGCGATCAGGTCTGCGGGGTCTGTGTAGGGGTTCTCACTGCTGTTGGTCTGAAAAACATCGGGGTCAAAGAGGGCACTTTGTGAATGTCCTGAACTAGAAGAGTCTCTGACTGGAGTCCCAATGGGTGGGCAGTCCTCGGTACTGGCGGGCAGCTTGGAGGCCTCCTCCGCTATATCCGAGAGGATGTCGGTGACATCGGCCCCGATGCTGTCCGAGCTGGACAGGCGAACCATCCTCTGGATACTGGGCTGCGCGTGGGGCAGCGCCTGGGGGTAGGTGGTAGGAGGAGTGCTGCACTGGCTGGGTGCTGGAGTAATATGAGGGGTGTCCAGGGTGTCTGCAGTCATGTTGACATCAAAAATGGGGTTCTGCGAGTCAACATCCATGGAAAAGAGCTCCCTCTGGAAATCATCCTCAGTCTGGTGCTTGGGCTTGTCGGCTGGCATGCGGGATTTTTTTTTCTTTTGCTTATTCCCCCCAGGGCCCATTTCCATTCTAGGGGAGCCAGAGGAAGAGTTCTGCCTTTCCAGAGGGCTGCTCCCATACAGAGTGGAAAAATCCTGAGGGGGATTCTCCTTAAGAAGGTTCATGAGCATGGGGTGGTTCTTGGTGTTGCTGGCTGGTGAGGATACTGGTGGTGGTGTGTGGTGTGGGGGGGTTGGACTTGAGCCAATGGTAGACCCCACATTCCCTGTGATCTGCAACAAACTAGTGAGAATAGGGTTCTGAGACACTTTGCTGAAGTCCTCCCCATGGCCCACCGAGTCATGCCTCTCTTTCATGCTTATGCTCATGTTAAACAAAGTAGTGATGGGCCCCCCAGGAAAAGTGTTGGTTGGGGTGGTGGTCCCACTCATTGGGTTGCTGCCCGTGGTCATGCCATACCCTGGGCTGCTGGCTGGGGGCAGGTTTTTCTTCACCATGTCTTCAACTGTCTCTGCAATGAGGGACAGGGCTGGCGTGTCAGCTTGGATGGTTTCTGCTTTCCTGCGGATGGCTCTCATGGTGACAGGGATGGACATGCACCTGCAAGACACAGCGCAGGGTCAGGGTGGGGCTGGCTGCCCTCAGCAAATGCCTCTGGGGAGGTTTCACACCTCCAGCAGGTATAAAACGAGCACGCGGGGGCTTGCACAGGAGAGCAGCAGGTCCAGGCTTTATGTCCTGCTGTTCTGCTTGGATTCACACTTATCCCACCACCCCTATCCAGCCACGAGGCACCTGCACTTGCAATCACAGAGGGAGAATTAATCAATTATCGCTAATAACTGACAGCTGAGGGATCAGGATCCGGTGGTTAAAAAGCACAGGATGCAATCACAGAATCATGGAATGCTTTGGTTTGGAAGGGGCCTTAAAGCTCATCCCCATACAGCCTGGCCTGGACACTTCCAGGGAACTGGAAGTTCCCTGCTGGCCTTGGACACTTCAAGGGATCCAGGGGCAGCCACAACTTCTCTGGGCAACCTGTGCCAGGGCCTCCCCACCCGCACAGGGAGGGATTTCTTCCCAATATCCCATCTAGAACCACTGTTTCAGTTTAAAGCCATTCCCCCTTTCCTGTCTTCGTGAAGGAATGTGGGCTGTTACTCCAATTCTGGCAGAAAACACCTTTATCTAAGCTTGGTAAACCTGATTTCCTACAACCTCGTAAAGATCCCAGGATGGCTCCGGTTGGAAGAGCTTAGAGCCCATCCTGTTCCACCCCTCTGCCATGGGAAGGGGCAGCATTTTGAGCTCAAAAATGGGTGATAACACAACATTCTCCTCAGGGGTAACAAGTCTGTAACGTGCTGAAAGCAAAACCAGTGGTTGCCACTCAAAAGGTGACAGGAGTGTTGTGTCCTGCTGTGTTCTGAATGTGACTGAGGTGAGGGAACCTGGATAAAAGCCCTTGTGTAAACAACAAACTCAAAAGTAAGTAGCTACAGTTCAACGTCTGGCACTGAATTTTCAGCATGGCTCTGAGTTCTTCTCTCTTCCAAACAACCACAGAACTGCTGGATAAACACGAGACGGAGCAGAGCTCATCTGTGTCGCTTGGGAGCGCAAGGTGGGACAAAATCCCAGCTTACCTTTGAACAACCTTGGCAATGAAATCATCTGTACAGATGAGGGCATCGGACAGCCCTTTGTACAGCTTACAGTTCACATGGCTGGAGTCCTGCACATCCATCACCACTGCAAGAGAGCAGGGAGAGCTGAAAATCCTGCACGCAGGGCGAGGAAACCCTGCCAGCCTTCCCAAAAACGCTGCTCCTGTTGCCCCTGAGCCCACTTACCACACACCAGGGAGTCGTTCACGGGGTGCTGGAAGGACACACTGAAACAGGAGTCAGAGAGAGGACAAACTTCAAACTGCAGGATCCCAGGAGAATCTGAAAGACACGGGAACCGTTAACCGAGGGAACAGCGGAGATGAACCAGAATCTCAAAACCCCCACACAGACGGGAAAAAAAACATAAGGCAAGCAGCAGAGGCCTCATTTCTTATGAAGAAAACTCCCCCAGAGTTCATCATTCCCACTTTGTATTCCCCTGGAGGTGGCACCCACCTTCCTTCAGGACTGTCCTCTTGACACAGCTGCCAATGAGGGTGTTGTAGGCCACCTGGTGCCGGATCAAGCTGAGGATGAGGGGCACCCGGCCCGGGTGCTGGAAAGCGATTTTGCTGATCAGAGTTCCCTGGAGGCTTCGCCCGTCCGGGAGAGGAGCGTCTTTGTTCAGGAAGTAACAGTGCTGCTGTCCTGGAAGAGCCTGACAAACAATCCCTGCCTCAGAAGGGGATAACAGAAATCCAGCAGTGCCCAGATGCCACGGACACCACGTCACCTTTCTGGCTGATTGGGACAAGCACTGAGGATGTTTTCCTTCCACTCTAAACGAGGAAAACATGATTTTGATTGATGCAGAAGTAATACAGCCCAACAGTATTCACTGGTCCCACTAAAACCGTTTCACACTGGATGGCATCCCTTCTGGGGAGGGAATCCTCTGGAGTTAACACTCATCCACAAATTTAAGGATTTCTTCCAAAATGCTGCAATTCGTTCAGCCACACATCACTGGACAAAAGGAAGGGACAGATCCTGGGAAGGCTCAGCCCCTCTGCTCTCCTCCCTGCAGCTGCCCTCCAACAGCAAAGCATCTTTCAATACCTGATTTTCCTAAGTACCATGGTGATGACAGAATCATGGAATGGGTTGGGTTGGGAGGACTTTAAATCCCATCCAGTGCCACACACTGGGACACTTCCCACGACCCCAGTTTGCTCCAAGCCCTGTCCAACCTGGCACTGGACACAGGGATGGGGCAGCCACAGCTTCTCTGGGAATCTGTGCCAGGACCCTGCACCTGAATCATAACGCTTGAAGAACATGTTTTTTTCTGTGAATAAAATACAGAACCCATTTTGTTTATCCCGCTTGGAAGACACCTGGAACAGCTGAAACCCCCTGAAATGCTGCTGTGGGCGTGTCCCAGGCTGGCTGGGAGCGTGCACTTACGGCGTAGAAGCGCATGCTGTGGTTCAGGGGCAGGGGGTCAGCCTCCTTGGACAACTCAAACTGCGTGATCAGCTCATACAGGGGCACAAACGTGGGTGGTGTGTCGAACAGTGGGATACCTGAGGGGACAGGACAGCGTGGAATGAGGGCACCTGGGAGCCAGGGAGAGATGGTGGGAAAAACCAGTCCAGGTTTTACTGAAAACCCCAAGTGACCACCTCCCCCCACCCCACCCCCGGCACACGGTAAAAATCAGCAGCATTTACTGATAGAAATGAGGGAACATTAATAAAACCCCAGAGATGTGTCTGACAGGTCTGCAACCCACCTGTGCAGCTCTGGAGTTTCTGGATGAAAGCTCGTGACACTGGAATGGGACGTGGGAATTTCAGGAAGAAACAAGCTGGTAAGTCCACGCTGTTGGCGCTGGTGATTGAGGAGAAAGATGGAGTTCTGGAAGATCGGGGGGACAAAAAGTCCTGTGAGCTGCAGGGCTCCTGCTGCCACCTGATTTAACATTTACGTTTGCCCAAATACACGTTGTTACACCTTCAAAACGAAGGCACTCCTCAGAAGCACCTGACAGCCCTGAAACAGGCATTTCGTGGCCTAAAGGCAGCACCTCAGCACGTTCTGTGGAACGTGGAATTCATACAATGCCGTGACAGTCCCCCAGCTGAGTGCTGGCCTCGTGTCCCGCCCTTACCCTTTGCTGTCCACAGGATGGGAGCCCATGATCAGTGGAGCAATTGGAAGTTTGTGCATTGCCATGGTTCCCTCGACTGTCACGGACACGTTCATACCCAGCGAGCGAGGAACTGCGGGGGGGAAGCAGAAGAACCCAACAAGGACATGAGCTGATGGAAAAAAGAAACACCAGTGGCAAGTTTCGTGGGTTAAATATGAATTAAATATACTCTCCATGCCTGGAAGCGTTCAAGGCCAAGTTGGATGGGGCTTGGAGCAACCAGGGATAGTGGAAGGTGACCCTGCCCATGGAACTGGATGAGCCTTAGGGTCTCTTCCAACACGAAATATTCTGTGATTCCTTAAAATACCACTCTGGCTTCCCCCACAAGGCACAGAGCTCACTGTTCACCTCCAGGACCAAATGGACAACAGCCAAACTGACTGTTCTACCCAAAGCTCCATCTGCCTCTTGCCAGGTGGACCAATTGCATCATTCTGAAAATATTTTCCAAATGCATTTGCGAGTTCCTAGTTTGCTCTTTGCAAAGCAAAACAAATTATGATTTTGGATAACTTCCCCCCCTTTTTTTCCTGACAACTGGAGCTTGGTTTTGGCATTGTAACAAGAGCCAGATGTTCATGCATAAAAACAAACTTTCAGTATGATGGGAGAGGCATGAGGCTGGATGGGGCTCTGAGGAACCTGGGATAGTGGGAGGGGTCCCTGCCCATGGCAGGGGACTGGAACTGGACGAGCTTTAATGTCCCTCCAAACCCAAACCATTCTGTGAGTCTATGTTTTTATTCAGATAACAAAACAAATCCTGCGTTAAAACGGGATTCGCTGCGAGGGAAAAGGCTCTGCCTGCAAACTGTCACCCCAGGACCCCACAGGAGCCCAGCTCCAACTCCAGCACAGCCCCAAGGTCCAGTGGCCAACGGTCACCTGGGGCCAGTGTTCACACCTGGGCTCAGCCTGTGACTGTCCTGCTGGACAGGGTGACAGCAGAGGGGAGCTGGGCTGGAATTTCTCCTTCAAGTAGCAGCAGCAGCCCCCAGCAGTTCCACAGCTGACCTACCATTGTTCTCGTGCAAAACCACGGGGGCTCCAGTGCCATCCTCAAATAAATCATAGGGGGAGACGTAATACTTGAGGTTCATCAGGAGACCTGGGGGAGAGAAACTCCCGATGAGGCATCCTGAGAAGTCAACCTGATCATCCCCACCCCACAAAGCCGCACAAACACCCAAAGACTTCGTCCCTCTTTTACTTTATCATTTTCCATCAGTTAATGTGAAACTATCACCCACACTGGGGGCCAGGAACAAATAAACTTTTGTCAATTCCTTTTTTTAAGAGTGAATCCCAGGTACCTCCACTCCTGGGGGTGAGATAGCCAACACTGCCATGGAGGATCTTGTCCAGGGGGTTCGCGTTGGTGGCTTGCCTGCAAGAGAGGCAATCACAGTCTGAAACAAGCCACAGCCACACCTGAAGCCAAAATTCATGTGCTGAGACTGACTTCAACTCAAAATTCACATTTCTGGGATCCAAAGAGCGATTGATGCTAAACTTCAGACTGCACAGACAAAACAAAAGCTGCTTTATCCTCTACAGCACGGCTGGTTTATCACTGAATGTACAGCAGTGAAACACGGCCAAAGCTTTCTCAATTTAAAACACATAATCACTGAATTTTTTTATTTTGCCTTTTAGACTCTCTTCCAACCGAATCCTGCAGTTAAAAAGGAATTTCTCAGAGCTCTAAGCATTTATAGATATTTACAAAAGCACACAGACACCACAAACTTACCAATACATCCCGGCCATCTTTTGGAGATCCAACTCCAAGGACTGCAGAGCCAAGTACATTTTAGTTTTAAGTTTGCTTAGGGAAAAAAAAAAACAAACAAAAACAATAAAACAGTGTAAGAAAACTTGAAAGGAACTGTGCAGTGCAAACCTATAAGCTTGAATGGTTTTTATTGTTTTATATATGTGGGTATAAATAAATGTATTCTAGACTTGTTATTTCATTTTATATATGTGGATATAAATATATCCTGGACTTACTTGTCCCCTGGCAGCTTATACAGGTTCACAAGTCCCCTCAGATGCTTTGAAAACTCATCAAAATTTTTCTCTCTGAAAGGCAAAAGGGAGGAAAAGTTACCAAGTATTCAAATTAGTAACAGATAAGTCTCATTTTAAAAAGTGACATTAGTAAAGACGCTGAGCCACTTAAAAAAAAAGACTTTTGCTACATGAAAACGTGTTCTTTAAATGATTCAGCTTTAATGTGCTGTGGGCTTTGAAGATACCTTGCACAGCAGCCAGAATCACAAGATCTGAGCCAAAGCCAGAAAATCCCCTGGAGAAGTGAAGAAACTTTGTTGTGAAGAATTTTGTGTTTCCAGACATCAAATAGCATCAGATCATTACAGGAATGAGAAATCTGTGAGAAAACATAACAACCCACCCCTGTCACTCACCTCAGATGTTGCACCAGCTCTGGACAGCTCTGAAAAGGAAAGAACACACAAGGATGTCAGCGTGGAATGCAGCCACTCCAGGCCTTTTGCAGCTCTGCAGCTGGGAAGTATCAGGACAGGGAAATTCCCAAGCATCAGCTTTTCCTGGGAAGCCACACAATGCTCACAACCACACCTTGCTGTGGTTCTACTTCTGCTCCTCAAGCCCTGCTGGGACAAGCCCAGGTAATAACATCTCCTCTTAAGGTATTAATTTGAAATAAACTTCTCAAACTGCGAAGCTTTAGGTTGAAAATCTATGAGCTTACATAGGGATATTAAAGATGGGCTGTTTTGAGGAGAGGCAAATCAAAAACCAAGCTCAAACCCTCCACTTGCAGAAGGGCAGTAAAACCATTTTCTCCCAGAGTTGCACGTTTTAGAACTTTGTAAGAATAATTTCCCTTTCCTTTCCTTGGAAACACAGCGATAACTTCCATAAAATTCTCAGAAATGTTGAGGTAACTTCCTCAAATAATTTTGCAAGTTGTGAATCCATAGTGTGCATTGATTAGAAAATCCCAAAGGAGCAAACCACTCCATGGAGGATTTTATTTCCCACTAGAACGAGCAGCAAGGGTGCAACTCTGGGTCTAAGGGAATGTTAAATAAGACCCATTTCCTCTGCTCAGAATAAAGGGAGATAAACAGGAACCCCAAAAGCACAAGGGTTCCTCTTTCCCAGGAATACACACCACGGGGTTTTCTCCATGGTGAGCCACCTTGACATCACAGAGCAGCCCTGTAGGGTCCAGCTGCACTTCCACATAAAACATGTCTGAGGTGATGTAACACTCGGTGCCGTTCGCGCTCAGGTGGGATCCGAGGCTTCCAGAGGAAACGGAACAAAAGTCTCTGTGAGATGCACAGAAAACTCACCCAAAAAACCCCTCGAACCCCACCAATCCAAGCACACAAACCCCACACAAATCCCAGCAATCCAAGCACACAAACCCCACACAAACCCCACACAAACCCCACACAACCCCCACCGATCCAAGCACACAAACCCCACACAAACCCCACACAACCCCCACCGATCCAAACACACAAACCCAACACAAACCCCACACAACCCCCACCGATCCAAGCACACAAACCCCACACAAACCCCACCCAACCCCCACCGATCCAA
>WAAG01024034.1:45704-78275 GCA_013390105.1 Tichodroma muraria
GCCCGGGCCCCGCCTTCCCGGGGCGCCCCCGCGGCCGCGCTGCCCGCCGGGCCTGGGCCCCTCGGATGAGGCGGTGAGGCCGCGGCGCTTCCCCCTCCCCTCCCGGGTCCTTACCCCCTCCCCTCCCCGTCCCTCCCGCCTCCTCCGGGGCCTCGGGCCCCGCTCCCCATGTAGGAGGGAGGACCGAGGCCGGGGTGGATGGTGCGAGGGGCGGGCGCGAAGGGAGTTTGAAGTTCGGGGCTTTCGCGGAGTCTCCCCCTCGCCGTTCCCGAGCGCAGCGGGGGAGGAATGCCAAATCCGGAGAGACATGGGGGCAAGAAGGACGGCGGCGGGGGGTCCTCGCAGCCGGGCAGCGGGAGCTCCAACAGCAAGGAGAGGCACCGGGCGGGCTCCAGGCACAAGAGGCACAAGTCCAGGCACTCCAAGGAGTCCCCGCTGGCGGCCCAGGAAGCGGCGGCGCCCCTGGGAGCGGTGATCAAGCCGCTGGTGGAGTACGATGACATCAGCTCGGACTCGGACACCTTCTCGGACGATGTGGCCCTCAAGCTGGACAGGAGAGACAACGAGGAGAGGAGGGCGGAGAGGAGCGAGAGGGCCCAGAAGCACCGGCACCACCAGCACAAACGACTCCGGGAGCTGATGAAGAGCAAACAGGCGGAGAAAGACAGGAAGTTGGAAAAGAGCCTGGATGCTTCCAGCAGGTCCACCAAGGAGAGGATATCGGGGTCCTCCAAGAGGCTCCTGGAGAGCGACGAGCACCCCAAGGCGCTCTCCTCCAAGAGCAGCAACAAGGAGTCGCGCTCGGCCAAGGCGCACAAGGAGAAATCCAGGAAGGAGCGGGAGCTCAAGTCCAGCCACAAAGAGCGCAGCAAAAGCCATCGGAAAAGGGATGCTCCCAAAAGTTACAAAACCATCGACAGCCCGAAGAGGAAATCCAGGAGCCCTCACAGGAAATGGTCGGACAGCCCGAAACTGGACGACAGCCCCTCGGGAGCTTCCTACGTGCAGGAGTACGACCTCAGCCCGCCCCGCTCGCACACCTCCAGCACCTACGATCCCTACAGGAAGAGCCCCGGCGGCTCCTCACGCCGGCAGTCCCTCAGCCCGCCCTACAAGGAGCCCGTGGGCTACCAGTCCAACGCCCGCTCGCCCAGCCCCTACAGCCGGCGGCAGCGATCCGTGAGCCCCTACGGCCGGAGGCGCTCGTCCAGCTACGAGCGGGGCAGCGGCTCCTACAGCGGGAGGTCCCCGAGCCCCTACGGCCGCCGCCGCTCCAGCAGCCCCTTCGCCTCCAAGCGCTCCGTGAGCCGGAGCCCCATCGCCAGGTGCGTGTGCCCCACCTCGCCCTGGGAGCTGGGAAGGGGTTGGGATGGAGCTGGGAGTGCGTGAAGGGAGTTCCAGGGAAGGTGGGGCAAGGCTGTTCGGGAGAGTTTGGAGTGACAGGATAAGGGGGGATGGGTGTACATTGAAGGAGAGTGGGTTTAGGTGGGGTATTAGGATAAAATTCTTCCCTGTGAGGGTCTGGCTCAGGTTGCCCAGGGAAGCTGTGGATGCTCCATCCCTGGAATTGTCCAGGGTTGGACAGGGCTTGGAGCAACCTGGGATAGTGGAAGGTGTTGCTACCTGTGGGATGATCTTGAGGGCCCTTTCCAACCCGAACCATTCCACGATTCTGTGATTCCTTTCCTCCCTACTGGTGCCCGGTTTGGCCAAGGAGTGACGTGTGTGGAGTTGCTTTGGTTGGGGCCTTGACGATTCCCTTGGAAATGGAGTTGACACTTTGGGAAACGCCTCTGTGCCTGGCGGGAGGCAGCGTCCATGTTGGCTCTGGGCAGGGAGGGAGGCTGGAAGAGCTCCTGGGATTAAGTTACACCCACCTCTGGAGTGGCCCCTGCGTGGGGAGGCTCCCGGAGCGGGATCTAAGGCGCTTACCTGGCGGGAAGTTCAGCCACGGGGAATGTTTTCACCTATTTCTGGAAGCCTCTATCTGCTTGCTGCATGTGGGAACTTGATTCCGCTTTTCAGCAGGGCTCTTTTGGGATGGATTTTGCTCTTTCTGAACTGACTTGTCTTTTCTTTCCCCTTGGATTAGAGACAACCACGTGCAAACTCCATCTCTCAGGCTAAACTTTCTTTTCTCAGCACTAGAGTTTCTTTCCTTCTGAAATTTGGGTATTCTGGAAGGGCGAGGAGCAACCAGCTGGATTTTGACTTAACTCTAATTTTCTCTCTTTTTCCCTTTTACTCAGTAACTTTGCTACAGAAGGAAACAATTATTTCAAGGTAGCTCTGTGTGTTTCATTTCAGGTGTTCATTAATCATCCTGTGACATAGCCTAATGTTGATCTTTTCTCTCTCTAGCCCTGGCTTACGTTCGGTGAGTTTCCAGTTGTCTCCATGGATGCTGTGGAGCTTTGCTTGGAGCTCCATGGCAATTCAGATGTGACCTGGAA
The DNA here is from genome assembly GCA_013390105.1 of Tichodroma muraria. Lineage (NCBI taxonomy): Eukaryota > Metazoa > Chordata > Aves > Passeriformes > Sittidae > Tichodroma > Tichodroma muraria. The sequence continues at coordinate 48,158 of WAAG01024034.1, forward strand.
TGTAATGGCCATAGGAATGCCCTGCTCCGTGGTTGCTGTGCTGCATCCTCCAGCTCAGCAGTTCCCAGAGCACACGGGGCTTTTGGAATTTGCAAACTGGAAACTGAACTTCAGGAATTCTGTCTTCCATGGAGAACTTGCCTTTGTCCTTGCTGGCAGTTCTGTGTTGGTTTCAGCCCCCTGGAAGCTCTGACGTAAAATCTCTGTATTCCACTGTGATTTTACAGTGAAAATTTCCTCCAGGCTGCTTCTCCTCTGGCCTGTTTTCTCTGTGTACACCTGGGAGGTTCTCAGGGATGGTTTTCTCCTCCTTCCCTTCAATGCTTTTTGCCTGGTGGTGCTACTCTGACACATTATTTACTAATCCTGTGGAAGAGTAATGGTGCAGTGGTAGGAAGTGTCAGTTCACTGAAACAACTCCGAGTTGTGGCACTGGATAAGTGTCCAGCCCTGAGCAGAGAGAAGCCATTGGGAGCTGCAGTGACCCTGAGTTTTCCCCCAGGTTGCTCCACTTCCCAGGAGAACCTCTCTGTGGAAGGCTGCTTCTGAGCTGAGGAATCCCACAGTTACATTTCCCTGATTTATGGGAGCAACTTCAGAGCACTTTGTGCTGCTTCCCTAAACTTTCAGAGCTAATTTTTGAGGACCTCTTTGACTCTTGACTAAATGCTGGACCCCAAAGCAGATAGGTTCCAAAGGTTACTCACTGTTTACACTCAGCTTGTACCTAACTCTCTGAACCTCTGGCTTGATAACTTACTCCTCTCTCTTTCCTGGGCAGATAATTCACTGACTGTGTGAGGTATTCCAGCCCCTTTGGAAAACACCTGCCTGCAGTGATTGTAGTAAAGGGACAGAGGGAGTTTCACGTGTTTTCCATGTGTCAGGTGAAGTCTTAAGTTGTAATTCACGTGTTTAGTTTTGCTTTGTGGAGCTCCCAGGCTGTGAGGTGAGACTGGAGGGGGGGACTCCTGGTCAGGTGTGTCCAGGAGACAGAGGGGGGCTCACCTGGGGGCTGGGGAGGCTCAGGACACACCTGAGGGAGTGGGTGGGCTGAGCCTCCTTGCCTTGACATGCTGCAGAGGAGCGTGAAAGGAGGCAGCTGACTTTGGGCAGTGACTGATCCCTTCTGTGGAGGGGCAGGAAAAGTTTTGGGAGAGAAAACCTCTTTAACTGACACACTCAGGCAGGGAACACCTGACCATGGCTTGCATTCCTCAGGCTTTTCTGGGACACTCCGTTATTTCCACTGACTGACAATATGGGTTTGTTTTTTTTTTTAGTGCATTCTTTGTTTTCTTTCATCTCCAAGTCCAAAACACATCGTTAGGGAACTGCACCCATGTGCTGTGCTGATTGGAGAAAATCCAGAGTGTTTGCATTTCCAGTGGCTGTGGAAAACAACTCGCTTCCCATCGAGGAGGAAGCGAGGATGGTTTGGTCAGTAGGGAAAATAACAGGTGTGCTTTGCCATTCTGTGTAGCAACTGTTGTCACTGTAGCTAAAACAAGGAGATGGAATTCCAGAGTCCCTCAGCTCGCTGGAGGTGGGATGTGCTGAGTGCTCACGTATGGTGAGGTCTGAGTGTGCACGTGCTGGGTCCTTGCTGTGGTGAAAGGTTGCTGGGCATTCAGAAATATAAGAATTAGGGTTGCTTCCTGAGAAATTGGAGCAGTCAGGCTTCCCAGGTGCTATTTCTTTGTCCTTAACTCTGTTGTTTAGAGCAGGTAAAATACTGAAATGCCTGCAGGTGGTTCTGGGTGGGTGGTAGGGAATTTTGTGGATGTGGGGCTTTGCAGGTCAGCTCTGCTGACACCTGTTAACCATGGCCGTCTCAGCATGGAAGGTTCTAGCATTCCCTTCAACAACCATCCCAGTCTTCTGATTGTGTGACTTAAATCTCATAATGCTTTTTAATTTGGATTTTTAGATGAAGCCATCATTACTTTGTTAATTCACAGCTGTCATGGTCGATATCTTTTATTTCTGTTTTCCAGTTCTGGAGGGACAGCAGGGTGGGTTTTAATCCCAGAGCATTTTTTTCCAGGAAGAGGAAGGAATGTGAGGCTGAATTGTCCCTCATCCATCCTGGATAACCTTGACAAAGCAAGTAAGGTGTGGAATGTTTCACCAAGGCTTAACAAATTAAGGGTGAAGGGGAAAAAGTGCTATTTAGTGGCTGCAGGTAAAGCCACAAAAAATCATTCCAGAGGATGGAAAAGGTTCTCTTCCAGAAGCAGAACCTGCCTGTGCATCTTCTGTACTTTATTGCCAGGGTTTTTCTGAGATATGCAGTGATAAAAAGCCCCTCAGCAGGCGGTGTGTTGGTGTTTTTGGGGCTGTCGATGCTCTGAGGATGGCAGGTGAGGTTTGCTGTGGTGGTGGAGCTGGGAGAGCAGGAAGGCTTCTGGATGTGGGGGCCTTTTTCAGGTCTCACAAAGCAGCTGTGAACAGCAGCCTGGGAAATGGGCTTGGAAACAGCAGTTGTTTGTGTGGTAACTGTAGGGAATTATTGTTAGTGAGGAGAAAAAAGGGTGAGAGGTACCTGTGAAGAGGACTGGGAGGGAATGGGTGGGTTTGTTCCCGGTGGAACAGGGGACTGTGGATGTTTGCTGCTGGAGGCTCAGGGAGTCATTCCAGCCACGGGAAGTGCTGGTTCTGTGCTGCAGCAACCCCTGTAAGAGGGTCTGACCGTTCCTCCACTTCCCCACCCTCACCTGTCCTGGTCCAGGCAGGTGTCCCTGGTGGCCGTTTCTAAGTTAGCACCATTAAATAAGGTAGAATTGGTCTTTTGGAGAAGTTTACTCTGGATCTGGTGAGTGATCTGGTTTGATTGCTCTGCATCCAGCTGGATTAAGCTCTGGTGAGGGTGGGCAGGCCCTGGCACAGGGTGCCCAGAGAAGCTGGGGCTGCCCCTGGATCCCTGGCAGTGTCCCAGGCCCGGTTGGACAGGGCTTGGAGCACCCTGGGATAGTGGAAGGTGTCCCTACCATGGCAGGGGTGGCACTGGGTGAGCTTTGAGGTCTCTTCCAACCCAAACCATTCCATGATTCCGTGAATTGGAGTAACTCTTGGGGGTTAATCATGGGGCAGGATGGAAGACAGGGAGCTGGAAAAGGGGCGTTGCAGCATCTTGAACGATCCATCCTGGGTGAATTGCAGTAGAACCCCAACACTGTCTGTGGCTGCAGTAGGTGACATCCTGCAGGATTCATTAGGAATGTTTTCCATAGCCTGCAAATGTCTTGGAGCTGCTGGAAAGGTGCTCTCCCAGCTCGTGGTGACAGGCAAACTGCAGCCCAGACTGTCAGTTCACTGAGCAGAACCTTGGAAAAAAAGAGGTGATCCCGAGGCAGCATTCCCGTGACAGAGCAGTGTTGAGGAGGGAAACAGCTGTGTGACTGCAAGTCCCGCTTTTTTCCTCCTTCTGGTTGTAGATTTATTTTGCAAGTCTAGAGGTAGGGACTTAACCTACAGCCCTGGTGTTCTTTGAGCACTGTCAACGTGAGGCTCGGGGTTGTGCTTCCGGGTGGGGGAGAGGAATGCTGATCCTTGGAGCGGGGAGGGAACCCCACACCCCGTGGGGAGACCCTTCACCTCCTGCACTCACAGCTGCCCCTCCTGCAAAGTGCTACTGGCGTTGGGACAGGAACTTCCTGTTGTCTCACTTCTCCAGTTTATTTTCCAAATGTTTATTGTCTTGGGATAATACTAATTGGTGTTGTTAATGATGTTCTGAGCATGGTTACAGGGGAGCCAGCGTGTTTGAAGTGCTGCTATTAAATGTGTTTTATAACTACCGTGGGACTATTTTGAGGGAATTCTGTGTTTTCCAAATTAGGTGTGTCCTGAGTAATAACTAATGGAGTGTCATGTCTGTTACAGTATTTGTAGGGTCTGAACTCAGAATTTTTGATCGTCCTGTTGGCCTCGGAGCCCACCACACCACTAAAGCCTCCTGCCTCACCCTGCCCAATCCTCCTTCCTCCTGGAGTGGAGAAAACAGTTCAAGCTAATCAGGACTTTGATATGGGCACTGGAAGTACCAGTTTCCACTTCCGTTTCCGTGTTTATGTGGTTTGCCCATCAGTTTTCCCTCTCTCCTGAGCAGGTTCATGTGGAGGGAACCCTGATGGTGTGAGGTTTTTCCTGCCTTGCTTCTCTCCCAGCACAGATTTTCCATGATTCTTTCTGCACATCTGGTTTAGAGCCCATTCTTTGTACGGGGAGACCAAGACCAGTTAAGAGTTGAAATTCCTGGGGTTTATTTTTCTTTCTTCCAAATCACACTATGCAGATTTGAGTTCTGGTGGCAGTAAAAGAACCAGGGGGGGTAAAACGAGCTTGAAGTGCCCGATTTCCTGAGGCAGCATTCCCGTGAGAGCAGTCATGTTTTATCCGTGGTTTCCTTTAAAGTTACACATAATTCCTGTGAAAGATTCCTAAACTGCCAGCTCATTCTCTTGACTGAAGTCTCCTGTTGGGTGTGTGAGCTGTGATCTCCTCTTTCCCTGGGGCTTGTCCAGCCTCGATCCTTCCCTTCTCTTCCCGGTGTGACGGCGGGTCTGGCACAGGAAGGGAGGATGATGGTGGCATAAAACTGGTCCTGATTGACTCAGAAACTCCTTTCAGTAGCTTCAGTCTCTCCTGGCAGGTGCTGTGGGCTCTCTGAGCTGCCCAGTGATGGACTCGGCTGTTGGTGAGTAGCTCGGAGGGTGAGAGAAGCTCCGTTTCATTTCTCTCCCCGCCGTTCTCTCCCCAGGAAATCTGTGAAGTCCCGGAGCCGCAGTCCTGGCTATTCAAGACACTCATCTCACAGCAAAAAGCAGAGGTCTGGCTCCCGCAGTCGCCATTCCAGCATCTCCCCGACCAGGCTCCCGCTGAATTCCAGCCTCGGAGCAGAGCTCAGCAGGAAGAAGAAGGAGCGAGCGGCCGCGGCAGCCGCTGCAGCCAAGGTGGACGGGAAGGAGGCGAAGGGCTCCCCTGTTTTCCTGGCTAGGAAGGAGAACAGCTTGGCTGAGCTGAAGGAGGCTGGGACGGAGTCTAAAAAGGTCACCAAAACTGTTAAATCTGAGAAACCTCCGGACACGGACTCGGTTAATTTACTGTACACGAACGCAGAGCCTAAAGCCCCTGCGGAGACGACGAAATCCAAGGCAGAGGAGAACTCGGAGAGGAAACATCCTGTTCCAGTTAGGGATTCCAAACCCACGGGAGCAAAAGACTCGAAGCCTGTAGCAGTGGTAGAGGACCTGGTATCTCCAAAGGAGACAGACCCAGCGGAGAAGGAGATTCCACCCCCCCTCCCTGCCATCAAATCCCCTCCTCCACCTCTGCCCACCACCACCCCTCCGCCTCCCACGCCGCCGCTGCCGCCGCTGCCTCCGTCACCCGCTGTCCCGCCGCTGCCTCCGGCCCCAGTGACTCCTGTTCAGGTCCCTCCTTCTGCCCCAACGTCTTTGCCATCTTCTTCCCACCCAAGGACGTCTACTTTATCCTCTCAGGTGAACTCCCAGTCCTCTGTCCAGGTGGCTACAAAAACCCAAGTGTCTGTGACGGCTGCTATCCCACACCTGAAAACTTCCACCTTGCCTCCGCTTCCGCTCCCCCCTATTTTAGTTGGGGAAGATGACTTGGATAGGTAAGGTCACGCCAGAGCATCCCCTTTGCATATAAGAGCAAAGCCTTGAATAAAGAGGGGGTTTTTTTGGGGGTTAGTTTTACAGTTCTGAGCTTACCCTGCAGGGTATAATGTGCTGGTGTAAAGGAGCTGTCCCAGGGCTGTTCCAGGTGTTGGCCCTGCCAGGTTTGTGTGGAGAGTTTTATGATCTCCTGCAGGCTGTTGCCTCTTACCTCTGTGGGAAATAAGAGGTTTGGCTGCTGCTTTAGTGCTGCTTGGTGATGGTTTCTCATCACTCCTTGCTCATGTTTATTACAGGGATGGAACGTGGATCTGGGGTTTTGCCTCTCGTTGTGTTGGAGCTGTTTGCACACTTACTTTAAAATCGCTTTTTTATTTGCTTAATTCTTTAGAAACTTGTACTCAAGGAACAGGAAAAAGCTTAACAATTCCAATACAAGAACACAAACCAGAGCTTTTTCTGTTCCAGATTCACCAGCCACACAGGCCATGCCCACGTGTAAAAACCAGCATTGGTTTTACTTGAGTATTATCTTATTTCATGAGTAATTGATGCAATCCTTTATTGCTTGAGAAGTAGGTATTGTTTGTTTGAAAAAGTTTAAAAAGAGTGAAACTGCACCTGCTTCAACTTCATTTCCTGATCATTTCTGGTCAAAACATGCCGACTTGGCTCTGTCCTGTAATTGTAGCTCTGGCTGGGCTGGAGGTGGTTGTGACTTCTGTGATAAATTTGTCTGAAAACCCCACTCTGGGGGTTTCTTTTGGTGGGAAGAAAGGAGCAGAATATCTGGAATGGAGTGGAGAAAGAAAAAAAAAAAAACCCAAACAAATACTTGTTTTTGCTCTGCTTTTCTAGCTGTTAGTATTTTGCTCTGCTTTTCTAGCTGTTCTAGTTGCAGTGCTGTTAACTTGAGGTCGTCAGTGATATATTTTTATTTTACTTGACCTGCTTAGCCTGTAGTTCCCTAAAAAGTCCCCTGTGTCTTCCCAGCCATCACTAAAGATATGCTGGGACTGGGGAGTAAAGCACATTTTTAGTGACCAGCGTGGTATCCCACAGTTCTGACTCGATACAGTCACCCTGTGGTGAAGTGCTACATACTCTGAATAATTGAATTTATTCTCATGGATGCTTCTGGTATTGATGGCAAGCAGGGAAGTGTTCTCACTGCCTCCAGCCTAAAAGTGAGGCTGGCGTGTGTTTGCTGCCCTCCCTGAGCTGTGTGATGTTGTTCAGCAAATATTACTGGTTTTAAATGTCTCTGTGCTGAGCAGGAGCTTTGAGCTGCCTGCTGATTTTTCCCAACCCAAATGCCAGGCAAAGCAAATCCTGCTGCGGTGTTCCCTCCTTTCCAATCCCAGAGGTTTTCCTGCAAATTTCTATTTTATTTTTTCAGCCACTCACACCTGGAGCTTTTTTTTTTTTTTTTTTTACCACCCAGGTGTGGCTTAGCTCTGGTAAAAGTGTTTTATCTCTGACCTCAGGGCTGGGGTGATGAGGGTGATGCTGGGGCTCAGTAAATGGCTCTGTGTGACTTTTTCCCAATAAAAGGATGGGAAATCCCACTTGTTTTGCTGAGTCTGGTGGCAGTTCCATGTGGCCCTGACTGTGCAGAATCTCACCCTTCGCCAGCTGCCTTCGTTTTTATGGGCAAAACTCTTTGAGCTGGACTTTTGTCCTTGCTGAGCCTGGGGAATGTTCCAGCCCCAAGCCCGTGGCAAGTACAGGGTTGGAAATTGGGCTTTGCAGTGTCCAAGGACAGAACACACCTTTTTGAAGTGGAGACTCTTTAACCTCTCCAGAATTACCATCCTGTAATGCTTTTAGGCCTGGGTGGCTCACCAGGAGAGGGGGAAAAGCTGTTTAGGAGGAATTGGTACAAATTTCGTCTTGGTTTGATGCAGAGCTTGTGCAGCTTCCTGGGAGCACGGCATTCCTGCTGGCCCAGGGGTGGCATTCCTGCTGGCCCAGGGGTGGCATTCCTGCTGGCCCAGGGGTGGCATTCCTGCTGGCCCAGGGGTGGCATTCCTGCTGGCCCAGGGGTGGCATTCCTGCTGGCTCAGAGGAGAGGAGGAAGGGAGCTCCAAGCAGCCCTTGTTGTGTTCTTAGTGTTCACTCTTGGTCTTTTCTCTGCTTGGGCAGCTCTGAGGGCTCCGTTTGGCTTCCTCCCCCTGGTGACCAGCCCAGGTGTCCTGGGGGAAGCAAGTGCTGAGTTGCAAATAGAGAACTGAAACAGATAAAAGGCGAGAAAATGGGAATTTCTGGTAAAAGGGCGAGAGCTGGGCAGGTTCACTCTCCGGACACACCTTAGCCCTTCCCACCGTGCTCTTACAAAGAAGTTGTTTTTGAGGGGTGTCTGGACAAAGGCTGAGTCTTTTTGTGGTTTAGTGGTGAATGTGGCAGTGTTCATGGTTGGACTCGGATCTTTTAACAATTCCATGTGATTCTCTGTCGCTGTTTGAACACGATTATTCTGCTCCTAAGGGTTTTGCTGTCAGTGTGGGGAGAGTTTCAGCCCATCCACCTCTCCCATTTCTGGTGGTTTTTGTCTTCCTCCTTCCTTAAGTAGATTTCACAAGAGATTGTCGTGCAGATTAGGCAGCGTCTAATAAAATAATTGGGAAAACGACCTACTTCCATCAGTTCATTTATTCTGAAGTGTCAGACCTGATGGTACAAACACCAAACCTGCTCCCTGCCCTAAAAACAGACCTGGGAAGGCTGTTTGGATCTCTTAATTTGTTTCTTTTCCTGGTGAAGCAGAGTTTGCATGGAGAATTCATGACTAGTCAAAGCTAGGAATTCTCCTCACTGAATACACGAAAGAGAAAGTAGATTCTGCTCATGCAGCTCCTGCCAGCCTAAACCAAACTCCTGATGCCCTTGGTAATTGGATTTAAAAAATCGACTTTTGGTTCCTCAGCAGCATTCTGGAGTTAAAGCCACATTTCAGTCCTTGCTAAGAGGTTAAAAGTTTCTTGTGGAGGAAGGTTTTACTCTGGGTCTGTATTTATAGTGGTCCTCACCACGTTCAAGCATTTAATTTCATGGTGATAAATGAAGTAAATAGAGGAAGTAAAGGTCAGAAAGTGGGTGCTGGCTGACTCCCTGAGCTGCCTCACAGGAAACTCTGAATTTCTGGTACTGATTTGTGCAAACTGGGCAAGTTCTAGTGCAGACGTGTGTGTTCATTTCATGTGTTCCCCTCTGACACTCTTCTCTCCTGATGTATTAGCATTGTAAATTGAAGCTGTTTTATTTTATATTTGGATGTGCTGATTTTGACACTTAAACCTCACATTGTCAACCAGAGCTGTTGCCCTGCAGTAGCTTTTTATTTTTGTTTTGTTTTGTTCGTTTAACTGGTTGTTGAGTCTGACTTTTGTGTTGTATTAACTTTTCGGAGTTTAGTCCAAAAGAGATTCTTCCTCCAAAACCTGTGAAGAAAGACAGAGAGCAGAGACCACGACACTTACTCACGGACCTCCCGCTCCCCCCAGAGCTCCCTGGGGGGGACCCATCTCCTCCTGACTCCCCAGAACCAAAGGCAGCCACACCACCTCAGCAACCCTTCAAAAAGAGACCAAAGTAAGGCTGACTTCATTTTTTTATTTTTTGCTTTTCAATCATTGAGTCTCTTTAAGTCTCCAGGCTGGTTTGAAAGCTTTTTGTTAGGGGAAGTGAGATGGGGGAGAAAACAAGTTCCTATTTCTGTATTATTCAGTATAATGACTGTTTCCTGTGGGTTGTTTCACATTTGGACCCCCAGCTAGAGGCAGCTTGTCCCATTTATTTGAGAATTAACAGTAGAAGTTGCTGGAGTGTGTCATGTCCAGTCTTCAGCCACGTCTCCCCCAAAAGCTCTTTTCTCTTTGATTTAGCCAGAAGTAACCTGGATGAGCATCTCTGTATCAAAAAAAGCATCTCTGCTTTCAAAAGTTGGTTGTTCCAAATGGGAGATTTGAATTCTTCGTGCGCTTCATGATTGAAGTGTTGGCCATGGGGCTGCACTGGCACAGGGTGTCCAGGGAAGCTGTGGCTGCCCCTGGATCCCTGGAAGTGTCCCAGGCCAGGTTGGAGGGGGCTTGGAGCACCCTGGGATAGTGGGAGGTGTCCCTGCCCGTGGCAGGGGGTGGGGCTGGATCATATTTCATGTCCCTTCCCGCCCAAACCATTCTGGGATTCCACGACTCCATGTTCAAGGCATAGAGAACATCCCTGATAACAAATTTAAGCAAAATTGCAAATTTTTAAGCAACATAAAATCCGTTGAGGAAGCGAAATCCCTCGATGTTTTGTACAGAGTGTTTAAAATAAAAATCAAACATCCAGCATCCTGCAAAATATCCCAGACAATCATTTTTGTCCTGCTGTAGTGTGATAATGGGATATTATCATCCAGGATAACATTTCTGTTCAGCAGTGCCTGTATTTGGAGTAGTTAGCATTATACAGCAAAAATAATTGAACTGAACATTCCAATTCTTGGGGAGTGCAGAGCCAAGGCTTTGGGGATTACCACAGTGGAGCAGGTGGTGGGTTTTTTTTGTGGGCTGACCCTGGGCTGGAGCCCTCAGGGGTGTCACAGAGCTCTTCCCCATCCCCTGCAGAATCTGTTGCCCTCGCTACGGGGAGAGGAGACAGACGGAGAGCGACTGGGGCAAGCGCTGCGTGGACAAGTTCGACATCATCGGGATAATCGGAGAAGGGACGTACGGGCAGGTGTACAAAGCCAAGGACAAGGACACAGGTGAGGGTGGCTCCAGGTAAATTCCCCTTCACGGCTTGGTGGGCGTGCTCAGCCCCCTGCCAGTGCTGCTCCACAGTGCAGAAGCAGAAGTGACTCCAGCCCTGGGATAAGCATGTCCATCAGGTGTTTGCCAAAAAGAGGAGCAGGAGCTCTGGAATGTTGAGTTTAGTGCCCAGGTTCCTGCTCTGCTGGTGAGATCTGTGCCCTGGGGGTGTGGTTTGACACCTGGTCAGAAGATTGTGGTGGCCACAGCTGAACCCCCTGCTTTTTAAATTGCCAGACTTTATTGCACCAGAGCTTGGGAAATTCCAGGGTAAACTTCTATTCCCCCTTTTGTGCTGGAGCAGGTTAGGAGAAGCCCAGGTGTCGCATCGCATAGCAGAGCAATTTAACTAAAATGAGCAGGGAGGTAACTAAAACTGCCTCTGCTGTCCCTTTGCTGGGCGTTTCGGGCTGCTCCCGGCTTCCTGGGAGCGCAGGTGAGCAGGCTGTGCCCCCGCTGTGCCCTGCAGGTGAGCTGGTGGCTCTGAAGAAGGTGCGCCTGGACAATGAGAAGGAAGGGTTCCCCATCACGGCCATCCGCGAGATCAAAATCCTGCGGCAGCTCATCCACCGCAGCGTCGTCAACATGAAGGAGATCGTCACGGACAAGCAAGATGCACTGGATTTCAAGAAGGACAAAGGTACAGTTGGCTGCAGGGGCGGTGTCCGTTCACCACAGATGTGGTGCAGCCCCTTGGCTTGGTGTGGAACTCGGCTCTGGGGGAGATTTGCTTCGTCGCGGTTCCTCCTGCGGTTCCAGCGAGGTTGGCTCAGCCGCTGGCCTCGCCTCGAAGGGCAGATTCCAGTCCCAGTGGGTTGGTCAAAGGATCACTGCAGTCCTGCAGAGTCTTAAAGGAAAGAAAAAGCCTTTACAGGGTCACTTTTAACACTGATTAGTGGCGGCAAACTTACTAATAGTGTAGGAAGTTTTTTGTCCTCAGTCACTGTGGAAAAACCCGAGAGTTTTAGCATCCCACTGGCTCGTGTTTGGGACCTTCTCTTCCAGGAGAGAGAAGGGAACAACCCAAAACCAAGTTCAAACCATGCGTGGCAGTGATCCTTCAGCAAACTCTCTTGTAATAGAATAACCAAAGCACGGAGGTAGACGTGGCCAGAGCTTCAGAGGAATTTATTTTGAGTGGTACTTAATTTCAGATGTCAGCTTGGTGTGGCTTTGTTGTTTTGGGGCTTTTTTTACCCCTTGAGGGAAAAGGACACCCAGTAAGCCCAAAACAACACAGAGCTATTAAAAAAAAAACCCAACTCCAGCAGAATTGTACACAATAAAGACTCTTCCAACAATTTAATCTCCTTTCATTCCTCCTCTTTTTTGTGTTTCTCCTTTTGTTTTCAACCTTTTCTCTGTTTATTATCCCAGGTGCCTTTTACCTTGTGTTTGAGTACATGGACCATGACCTAATGGGGCTGCTAGAATCTGGCTTGGTGCATTTCTCAGAGGACCATATCAAGTCTTTCATGAAACAGTTAATGGAGGGTCTGGATTACTGTCACAAAAAGAATTTCCTTCATCGAGACATCAAGTGCTCCAACATCTTACTGAACAACAGGTATCCTGGGAGTGGATCCACTTGGAGATCTCTCCAAGCTCTTTTCCCTGGGTTTGGCTGTGAGCACCCAGTGCTGTCCTCACCTTGGGTGTGCTCAGGAGCAGGAGGTGTGAGAACAATCTTGTCCGTAATTGCAACCAAATATCTGAATATCCACCTAAAAAAATTCTCTGGGACATTGGCCTGTTGGGAAGGGGTTGTGATAGAGATGACAATTAATTATTTAATTATTAGTGCGGGGGGTTGTTGTTGTTTTTTCTTTTTTCCTTTGTATTTTTTTGAAGTATTCTATCAGAAGTGGAGAATTAAGCCTGGCGTATCTAGCAGTAATTCCTGTGAGGAATTGTGAGGCTTTTCTGCTGCCAGGGGGGGTTTCTTCACCCTTTCACTGGGGTTTAAGTAGGAGTTGGGTTCTGATGGGTCCCTGACAGCTCAGTACATTCCATAATTCTGTGATTTAACTGTGATTTCAACCAGGGGCTGTTTTTTTTGTCTTTCAGTGGGCAGATCAAACTTGCAGATTTTGGCCTCGCCCGTCTCTACAGCTCAGAGGAGAGGTGAGGAAGGGGAAAGGGTTTATCTGGGTGGGATGAGCTTCTTTCTTCTTAGTATCCACATAATCTCTCGCTTGGAAGTCCTGACAGATTATTTTCAGTGGTATCATCCAGCTCCATCTGTTGGACAAATACACTCCTGGCTGGTGTTAATAACTTCAATAGAAGAGCAGCTCAGAAGGAGCCAAAACTCCCTCTCTGCTTGCCTTTGACCTGCCCTGGAGCGGGTTTTGCTCCAAAATCAGTCACCATTAAGTGATGGCACCTGCTAAGGGTCAGGGATTTTCAGTCTTGGGTGCCTACAAATCCCGATTCCCGTAAAATCCACGGTACCTCCTCAGCTCTTTTTAACTCAGCCTCGTGCTCTGAAAGCGCAGACACTTGAAATCCCCCTGCTGCCACGGGCAGGTGTAAGTAAAAACGAGCAGTTTTTCAGGGTTTTGTGCCTCTTGGGGTAGGTTCTTACCTGGTTTTTTTTTGGTTTTGTTTTTTGTTTTTTTTTTTTTTTTGCTTTGCAGCCGTCCCTACACCAACAAAGTCATCACGTTGTGGTACCGACCCCCAGAACTGCTGCTCGGGGAGGAGCGTTACACCCCTGCCATCGACGTGTGGAGCTGTGGGTGAGTCCTGCTCTGCTTCCCTGCCTCTGCAACCAGCTCCTGAGCATTCCCATGGCAGCTGCTCCTTGATTTGTGCCAGTTCCCACAGCTGCATCTGTCCCAGCCATGCAGAGTGTTAGGATGAGACGGGAATGCTGTGCTGTGGGGGACAGGGGTGTGTCCCTTCATTAGAACCACTTAGTAAAAACTCCTGGAATGAGGTTTTCCTTTGGTTTTGAAATGAGAAAGGGTAAAGAACAGAATTTTCAGTATTTCAAATGCTGACCAACCTGACATTGATGTACCCTTGAGATCAAGAGGGGTGACACAGCCGTGCAGGCGTGACACATTTGCCCTGTGCTGCTCACTCCTTCAGAGTGTTTTTTAGAGAATTTTTCTCTAAACTCTTTAAAGCTGCTGTTTGCTACTGATGGGGGTTGTTTTTAGCTAAAACATTTTTAAGTAGAGATTTCAGGTTTCAGGAGAGTTTCAGCAGTACAGGAAGCCTGGGGAACAGGAGTCTGGGCAGTTCAGCCCCAAAGATGGAACATTTTTCCAATGATTCAGAAGCAGAGACTGGAGGATTCAGCAGTAGAACTGAGGCTGGGAGTTTATTTCCCACTGGGATGTTCCCAGCCAAACTTCAGCAGGGTTTATAACACAAAGAGAGGTTGGGAAAACCAGTAATTAGTCATAATTACCGACTGTGAGGCCCAGTTGCTGCTCAATTCCTGTTCCACATGCATGGGGTTATTCCCATTCCAGCCAGGTGCCTGCATCCCCCAGCTACTTCTGGCACTGATTCCTGGTGGCTTAAGGAGAGATGTTGAGGGCTGCAGGAGTCAGAGGTTCTCCCCCTCTCCTCTCTGTCCCTCCCAGCTGTACAAGAGCTCCGTGTGCACAGACCCAGCTCCTCTGCTGGCCCTGACAGCCACGGGCAGCTGGGGGCGGCTTGGGCCACCAGAGGGAAGTTGAAAATCCAAACAAAAGCTGAACGTGGAGGAAATGAGAGCTCTGGGCTCTTTTCTCTTGTCACGTTGACGCATCCTCCTTGCCCTGCAAAGAGTTAATGTGTCAGGGGCTTCCTGCACGAAGCAGCCACTTGCAGGAGGTGATTCCCAGGAGCCCAGAGCTGGGGACTTTGTACACACAGGTCACTTTGTCACTACAAGCCCTGATGCAAATCGCTCTCCTCAGGCAAAGCTGCTCCCGAGCACAAACGCTGCCGTGTTCAGACGCTCATCCCCAGGGTTTGCTGTCGTGACCTCTTGCTTTTCCTCCTTCCAGCTGTATCCTCGGGGAACTGTTTACAAAGAAGCCTATTTTTCAAGCCAATCTGGAACTGGCTCAGCTTGAATTAATCAGGTAAAGCTTTGCACACGCATGTCTGTGAGGGGAGGTGCTGCAGGAGCTGCTCGTGCACACAGGCAGCGAGTTAGGGGAGCCCTTGTTTTCTACCCTGCCTTGGAAAACAGGGCCAGGAATGCCTGGGAATGCAAATGGGAATGGTCAGGTGTCCACACCTACATCAGGTGTGTAGTTGCTGATTTATGTACCCTCAGTAAACCTTGCTGTTTGCTGAGTCCGAAAATCACGAACCTGGGTTACTTCTCACACTGAAAGTTTTAATCCTGGGATGGTTTGGGATGGAAGGGACCTTAAAACCCACCCAGTGCCACCCCTGCCATGGGCAGGGACACCTTCCACTGTCCCAGGATGCTCCAAGCCCTGTCCAACCTGGCCTTGGACACTTCTAGGGGTGTCAAGTCCACAGCCTCTCTGGGCAACCTCTGCCAGAGCCTCACCACCCTTATTGTAAAAATACTAAAATTTAGTGAGTTTGGAAAGCTTAAAGTAAGAGACAGTAAGTCTTTAAAATTTCATTGTTTCGAATGATCTATAAACTCAAGCTCAACGTTTTCCTCTCCCTGATGCCTCCTTTTTTACCACCTCATCTGAGCTGGGCCCAGCCCTGGGTTATTCCTGCAGCGGGTTGCTTAGAAAGGCATTTTCCCTGGGGTTGGTGGCTCTGCTCCTCCTGGCTGAATTCCACCTGGCTGACTGTGCTTCCCTGCTCCCCAGCCGGCTCTGTGGGAGCCCCTGCCCAGCCGTGTGGCCAGATGTCATCAAGCTGCCCTACTTCAACACTATGAAGCCCAAGAAGCAATACCGGCGGCGCCTGCGCGAGGAGTTCTCCTTGTGAGTCGGGCTGGGCTGGGCTGGGCTCCCTGTCCCCTCTCCAAACACCTCACTCGCCTCCAGAGAGGTTTCCTGGGGCTGGGGACTGCACTGGGAGCTCTCCTGGAAGCGTGGCATCTTCAGGGGGATGTTCTCTGGGGCAGGTTTGGCTGCGCAGGTGCTTCTCAGAAATGGCAAAATAGAGACGGGAAATACCATGGACTGTCCTCAGCTGGAAGGGACCCACAGGGATCATCCAGTGCAGCTCCTGGCCCTGCACAGACACCCCAAAAATCCCATCCTGGCTCTGAGAGCCTTGTCCAAACCCTCCTGGAGCTCTGGTGGCCTCGGGGCTGTGCCCATTCCCTGGGGAGCCTGGTCAGTGCCTCAGCACCCTCTGGGGGGAAAAACCTTCCCCAAAATCCAGCCAGGATTTTGAACCTGCCAGGCACAGCTCCAGCTGCTCCCTCACCTGATGCCTGCCCTGCTGATGCTTTTGAGCTGCTGCATCACGAGCAGTGAACTCTGGCTGTGTGGATTCCCCTTGGGCCTGAGGTGTCCTTCTGACACTGAGCTTCTCCACGCGTTTTCCACGAACTCATCCACGTTTCCCGCCCTCCCCACAGCATTCCCTCGTCTGCCCTGGATCTGCTGGACCACATGCTGACTCTGGACCCCGGCAAGCGCTGCACAGCAGAGCAGGCCCTGCACAGTGACTTCCTGAAGGACGTTGACCTCAGCAAAATGGCACCTCCAGAGTAAGTCCCAGCTGCCCCCCCTCCCCCACCGTGAGCTTTGGGAAGGAGACAAGGTGCTTTTTTCAGTCAAGATTATGATTTCTGGGTTCTTCTCTCGACTCTGCCCTTGTATTTGGTCATGTGGTTGAGCAAATGGCTTTTCCTGTGCTGTTGGTTTTCTGCCTGATGACAGGCTGGGTTGATAAAGCCCAGTTTAGTGTTTGTGAGATGCTCTGAAGCTCTGCTGGAAGATGGGCAGGAGTAGATGCAGCACAGCCCTGTCTCTGCTATGGAGAACTGCTCAGGCCTCATTAAGGCTGTGTGTTAATTGACTGCGAGGGTCACTCAATTTTCTCCCACTCCAATCAAGCAGATGATAAAACTATTACTGGTTTGTGTGCAAGTGGAGGCACAGCTTTTGAGGTCCCTTTTTGATTCAGTGTTTCTCAAGGAAGGGCCTTTCCTAACGCTCCCAAACTCCCAGAGCTTGGTGGACTTGCACTCACTGGCTTTGTGTGCCTTGCAGTGAGATCCCAGCACACTCAGGGATGAAATCCCAGTGCAAAGTAAATGGTTTTTACGTTGCCTTCCCTGGCTCTAGGACCTGCCCCTTCCTATGACAGCCTGGCTGCAGTCAGGGATCGTGGGATCCCAGGGTGGTTTGGTTGGAAGGGACCTTAAAGCTCATCCAGTCCCACCCCTGCCAGAGGCAGGGACATCTTTCACTATCCCAGGTTGCTCCAACATAGCCTTGGACACTTCACAGCTTCTCTGGGCAGCACCGTCTGCACTAAGGGCTCCCTGTGGGGTTTGAGGGTTCCCTTGGTTTCCCTGGCACGTTTCTCACTCGTTGCTCTCTTGCAGCCTCCCCCACTGGCAGGATTGCCACGAGCTGTGGAGCAAGAAGCGCCGGCGGCAGCGGCAGAGCGGGATGGCCGTGGAGGAGCCTCCGGTATCAAAAGTTTCTCGGAAAGAAACTACCTCTGTTACAAGCACAGACACTGTGAAAAACAACAGCAGTCCTGTGCCCCCCCAGCCTGCCCAGCTCAAAGCAGAGCCTGGTGCTGCAGATGCAGTAGGTCAGTGCCCACCTGGGTCTGGAAAAAGCTCCCGGTGTGTTCCCTCCCTGGGTGTGGGAGGTTTGTGTCTGTTTTTTTAAGCCAGTCTGGTTCTTTCACCTCTAATTCTGCAGAAAGGGCATTCCAGGCTCTTCCTGTCCTCGTTTCTTTTCTTTTTTTTTTCTCCTCTCTCTGCTGTGAAGACGCAGAAGGTTCTGTCTGGTCTTCAGAAGTCACTGATGAGCTGACTGTGAATTTGTTCTGAGCTGTGTTATTAGTTCTAAAAGAGGCTGAATGATGAAAGGAGTCGTTGAGTCACTTCAGCCAGTGGAGGAGCAAATCATAGGAATCATGGGCTGGAAAGTGGAGCCACGTCCAGGGTGTGCAAATGAGCTTGAGTTTGATCTTGTTGATAAATTATATGGAGATTAGGTGTGGGAAGTGTCAGGCTGGTGGGCAGAAATGTACATTATTGCACTTTGCTGCAGAAAAGGTCATCCAGACTGGCAGGACCTGGGCTTGTGCACTGTTCCGAGCAGTGACCAACCCCCCTGTGTCCAGAAAATAGTTGGAGGGGAAGGAATGTGGATTTACACAAAGCTGCCCTGATTGTTCTGTAGAGGCCTTACAAAAACCCAGATATGGGCTAAGGCTTCCTTTGTGTCCAATGCTGTGCTGACAAGTAACGAGGAAGACAGTTCTTGCTCCAGGGAATGCACAATCCATGTGTTCAGTGAAACATGGCAGATGGACAAAAGGTGGTGCTTGGATTAACAAACAGCTGGGAAAAGAATGTCCCGTTCTCCATTGCCTACCAGCAAGAGAAGCTCCATTTTAAGCTGCTGAAACCAAACCCTTGCACCCTTATTCCCAAAAAGTTCCAGCGTCGCTGTCAGTGTGAAGGGACACCCTTGTCACTTGTCATTGGGCTGTGAAGGGAGGTGATGCCACTCCCAGGATGTATTTTAGGATAACCTGGATCCTTGCAGGTCAGGACAAGAGTCCTGTGATCCCAGGCCAGCTCCCAGCAAGGAATTGCCTTCTGCTTGACCTAATTCCTTGTGCTGTGTCAGGGAACACGCCCTTCCTCCGTCCCAAAGAGCAGCTCAGCTCCATCCTAGGAAACCTTCCCGGTGCAGGAGGGAGTGATTTGGATCTGTGGGGATCTTAGGAGGGGCCAGGCTGCGACTCTCCTGCTGTGGGCTAGGGGCTTCCATTGCCATCGTGCCCCCTCACAACCACACACCCCCACAGCCTTGTATCCTTGGGATGCCCCCACTTCCCAAACCCGGGAATGAGGCAGTTTGGCTTGGCTGAGCTGATTGTGAGCAGCAGCCACGTGTGCTGTGGTTTTGGGGAGGTTTGGGGGCAGAGCAGCAGCAGCTCTGTGGGTGCAGTGTGTGTGCAGTGCCACGGGGTGCTGCTGCCGTGCCGCCGGAGCCACCGCATCCCGGAATCCTCCCCACGGAGCATCCCTGCCTTCCCCCTGCCTGGGGACACGGACAAGGGGTCTTCAGTGCTGTGGGACGTGGAGAAAGGGTTCCTGGCTATGGGATGTAGAAAAGGGATGTTCCTGGCTGTGGGACGTGGAGAAAGGGTTCCTGGCTATGGGATGTAGAAAAGGGATGTTCCTGGCTGTGGGACGTGGAGAAAGGGTTCCTGGCTATGGGATGTAGAAAAGGGATGTTCCTGGCTGTGGGACGTGGAGAAAGGATATTCCTTGCTGTGGGAAATGCAGAAGGGGTGTTCATTGCTGGGGGATGTGGATCCTGGCTGTGGGATGTGGGGAGCAGGTGTTCCTGGCTATGGGACGTGGAGAAGGGATGCTCCTTGCTGTCAGATGTGGATCATGGCTCTAGGACATGGAGAAGGGACTTTCCTGGCTATGGGATGTGAAGAAGGGATATTTATTCTATGGGATGTAGATCATGGCTCTGGGAGATGGGGAAGTGATGTTCTGTGCTTTAGGACATGGAAAAGGAGTGTTCATTGCTGGGGGATGTGGATCATGACTGTGGGACATGGGGAGGGGCTGTCCTGGCTGTGGGATGTGCAGAAGGGATGTTCCTGGCTGTGGGATGTGGATCATGGCTCTGGGACATGGGGAATGGTGTGCCTGGCTGTGGGATGTGGATCACGGCTGTGGGACATGGGGAATGGTGTTCCTGGCTGTGGGATGTGGATCATGGCTCTGGGACACGAGGGAGGGCTGTGCCTGGCTCTGGGACATGGGGAGCGGGCTGTGGGATGCGGGCAGGGGCCGTTCATGTCCACGTGCAGTGCCAGGATCCCAAACCTCACCTCCCCGCCGGCGCTCCCCGTGTGTCCCGCAGGCCTGGGCGACATCACCCAGCAGCTGAACCAGAGCGAGCTGGCCGTGCTCCTGAACCTGCTGCAGAGCCAGACCGACCTGAGCGTGCCGCAGATGGCCCAGCTGCTCAACGTCCACTCCAACCCCGAGATGCAGCAGCAGCTGGAGGCTCTCAACCAGTCCATCACGGCCCTGACCGAGGCCACGGCGCAGCACCACGAGCCCCCGGCGGCGGCGGAGGAGGCCGTAGAGGAGCCGCCCGCGGAGGTGCCGGAGGAGCAGCAGACTCCGGACGCAGCCAGCGCTCAGGGAGACATGCAGAACGTGCTGGCCGTTCTGCTGAGTCAGCTCATGAAGAGCCAGGAGCCTGGGATAACCCTGGAGGAGAGCAACGGGGAGAAGAGCAGCGAGCAGCGGGGGCCCAGGAAAACCCCGACGAGGCATCCCGAGGAGAGCACAGGTAAATAAACGCCCGATGTGAGCAGTGAGAGCATCCCGGCGAGTGCTGCTGGTGGAGCTGCAGCCAGGAGTGAGGCCTTGGAGCGTTGGGAGAGAGCAGGGGAGTGGGTGGGAGGAGGGAAAGGGGGTAGGATGTGGCTGGACATCAGGAGAAAAGACCCTGACCCCCTCCCTACGGTAAGTGCTGGACTGCTCAGGAGGCTGAACAGCTGCAAACAGCCCAAACGGGCAAATATTACCCTAAAATCCATGAGTGAGCCAGCGAAGATGAATTGGAGGTTTTGGGGTTTGCTCAAAATTGCAAGGGAAGTTTGGAGGGTCAGTTCTTCCTCAAACCCCACAGCAGTCAGTTTGCACATCCAGGGAGTTTTTTTGCACAGGATGCTGCTGCATCTCTGCGTTTTTTCCCAGCTCTTTTTCACCATCCCCTCCCTGCCCTCTAAAAAAAAACCCCAAAAAACTAATAAACCTGCAGAGATGATTTTAAAGAGCTGAAATAGTGGTGAGTGCTGAAGGGAGAGATAGTGGCAGCTGTGTAGGTAAAACCTGAGCCATCCACGAGTGCCTGGTTCTACCTGGAGCTGATTTTTGAGCCCTAAAACTCAGCAGCTCCTGGAGCTGAACCAAACTGCTGCTTCTTATAGTGAGAGTCTAAAAAACCCTGCTTGTGTCAGTGAGCTTTCGGATTTCCTTTCCAAAGGTGAGTGTAAATGTCTCCATGTCTTTTTTTTTTTTTTTTTTGTTTCTGTTGATTTTTTGAATTTATTAGCAACAGCCTGTGACGACCTCACCAAATTGTAGAAGCGCCTCCTGAGTATGTCTCAGACTCTCCGGGGAGCCTGTTTTGGCCCGATCCCACCTCCTGCAATGTAGCTGAACGTGCTGTGTTCTCGTGCCTTCAACACCCGCCCACCACGAGCCAGTTGTGATCGTGCTTTTTTTTTCCCGCTTTTTCTTTTTTTTTTTCTCCTCTTTTTTTTTTTTTTTTTTTTTTTTTTTTAAATTTTGTTGTTGTTGCCCTAGTCCTGGAAGATAACTAGGTTACTGTAGAGCAGATGGAATTCGATGCCGTTGTTCTCTGTTGATAATTCTTTGGAATGATTTGCTGTCCCCCAGATCAGCTTGGCTTTACAAATTTTACCTGAAGATTTTGTTTCGTTTTTGGTTTTTTTTCCCCGTTGTTGTTTTATTTTTCTGGATTTCAATACAATCTAGTTTTCAAAGTGGACTGACGGATACGGGTGGAGGGGTGGTCCTGGAAGACTACTGGTTTTCACAATAAAGTTTGACCTTTTTAATAACCAGTTTTGCCAATGATTTGAGGATCTGATTCCAACGAGGTGTCCGTGGGCTCTGCCATCGCCAGTAATTCCTTGCCCCGTGGGTGAGGAAGAGGAGGCAGCTCAGGTGTGTTGCTCCAGAGGAGGCAGGGCTGGTTTTGGGAGTGGAGCAGGTCGCGTCCCCTCCCTGCCGTGGTGTCACCTGCAGCCGTGGCACTGCCTCAGGGGAGGGTCAGTGCTCTGCTCCCTCTGCCACCTCCCAGCCAGGCCCTTTGTGCTTCCTCGGCCTCACAGGCTGGGACAGAGCAGGGGGGGCCGGGCGTGACGGAGCTTTGTTCTTCCAGGAGGGAAACAAATCCCGATTTGGGAGGAAAGCAGGGGTGAAGGGGCAGGGGGGGAGGAAGCAGAGCAACAGTCTGTGTACGCTCGTGCAAATACTCGCGGGGCCAGCTCGTTTTGGACTCTGTTGGCAAAGGTGGGGCAGCAGGGCTGGGGTGGGTGGGAGGGGGCAGGAGCGGGTGCCCTGCTGCCCTCGGCGTGCCGTGGGGGCACTCAGGAGCTGGCACCCGTGTGCTGGGCTGGGGCTCGTGTTTGTCCAGTCCGGCACATCCCGGCCGCGCTCCGTGAGCCGCCCCCGGAGCCGAGCGCTGAGCCGGCCGCGGGGAACGCGGGCTGGCGTGTGGCTCCACGTCTGCCTCCTGCTCGGCGTTAGCCTTTGATCCGGGAGCAGGAATTCCCTGCGCAGGTGCCCAGGTGTTAGGACAGCTGTTGCCGACGAGTTGGGTGCGCGGGGCCGGGGCGAAAGCCTTAATGAACGTTGTTAATGAACGTTGATCTCGCAGCCAGCGTTCAGACTCTCCCTCCGCCTCTTCCCAGAGCATTCCAGAGCGGGCGGCCTCGGCAGGGATTGGTTTGGTTTGCTTAGAAATGTCTTTGTGTCTGTTTGAAACGGTGTTTAAAAGAAGTCACCCTTCCACAGCGTGTCCTCCTGGCATTGTCCCACCAGAGAAGAGACCCCCCGAGCCCCCCGGACCGCCGCCGCCTCCTCCCGTGCCCGAAGGAGATCTCTCCGGAGCAGCCCAGGAGTTGAACCCGGCCGTGACGGCTGCGCTGCTCCAGCTCCTTTCCCAGCCGGACCCGGAGCCGCTCGGCCACGCCGCGCAGGAGCCGCCGGCCCCGCGAGCCCCGGACTACGGCCGCTCGCACCCCGCCAGGACTTACAGCACCGACAGCTCCGAGGGGGGATTCGGTGCCGAGGAGCTCAATCCGGGCCAGACTCTGCTAGAACCTTCTGCCCAACCCCTGGGGAAAAGCAGGACCTTCTTGGGCTCCGTGAGCCACCTCGGGGAGAGCAGCAGCTACCAGGGCACGGGCTCGGTGCAGTTCCCGGGGGACCAGGACCTGCGCTTCGCCAGAGTCCCCGTCGGCGTCCACTCGCTCGGGCAATCCTTCAGCAAATCCGAGGGGAGCAACAACAACGCGCTGGTACATCCAGAGGCCAAAATGCAGAGTTACGGCGAGTTGGGCCCGGGAACGGCCGGTTCCAGTGGGGCAGGAACAGGTCACGGCTGGGGTGCCCCAACCCAGGCGCCGTCTTCCTACGGGAAGACATTCCGAGGGCCTGGCCGAGTGCCTCCGCGGGGGGGCCGGGGCCGGGGGGTTCCCTACTGAGATTCCCGGGATCCCCCCTCGCCTCTCCTCCTTTAGCCACAGGACTTGATTTTTTTGTTTGTTTTAATTTTTGTTTTAATTCTTCTTTTTTTTTTTTTTTTTTTTTTTTTTTTTTTTTTTTTTTTTTTTTTTTTTTTGGCCAGAGCGAGGTCTCGCCCGCATTTCAGAGCTCCCTGGGCATCCCTCCCTCGCTCGGGAGCTGCCAGAGGGTCCCCACTGGCCTCCCGTGCTTGATTAGTGACAAAATAATCCCAGCCCCGCACCAAACTGAGCCAGGAGAGGAGGGGGATTGATGGAAAAGTAGGAATGGAAGGAAGGAGGAATTGGAAAAAAAAAAGAAATGCTGTTTCCCCAAGCTGGGCACCGGAGTTTGCCGGGGGGGGGCTGGGGAGAGGCTGCTTCCCAAAGCGGTTATTTTTCCTTGTTGTTTGTTTTCCCCATTTCCTTAAGGAAAAAAATGAAAAAAGAAACAAGTGAAAAGGGGAATTTATTGATGCAGAGGCACCTGGATGGGTTATCCCAGCAGTGGGGACCTGGGATGTGGCACTGGTTGTGTTGAATTTATCCGATGTCGCTTTCTGTAAAGCGTCTGGTTTTCCCTCTGCTCCAGGGCCAGTCCTGTCCCCTGTGACAGCAGCCTTAGTACATTGATTTTTGGGAAGGGTCTCTGGGTGTTGGATCCCTCCTGCTGTAACTTGGCAGTGGGAATTATCTTTTTTTTTTTTTTTTTTTANGCGTCTGCCTGTATCTTGGAGGGGCAATTTTTTTTTTTTTTTTTTTTTTTTTGTTAACTTTTTTTTTTTAAGAGCCGAGGAGAACACCTCCCTGAAAAACAGGGATTTCTGCCATTTGTACCTTCCAGAACACTTCAAGAATTAAAAAAAAAAAAAAAAAAAAAAAAAAAAAAGAAACAAAAATCCCAATATCTGGTGGGATTTGCCACCAGATGGGAGCGATTTGTCCCCAGAATCCTGGGCTGGTGCTGCCCATCCTGCCGTGGTCGGTCGCATCTCAGCCCTCTGAGGTTTTCCAGGTGTTCCTGTGTCATTTCCATGAGCATATTTCTATTTTTGTTGTTGTCAAGGAAGTATTTACGATGGATTTTCTCCTCCCACAGACCCTTGCGCTGTTCATTTCAATGAGACTTAAAAAGAGATGAATAAAACAAAGGTACCTATTTATCAGCTTTTTTTTTCCCCGAGTAGGCCTTTCCTATGGAAAACATTTAATTTTAGAGCCGACAGTTCTGGAGTGTTAAAGGGGAGGGGAATTTTGGGGTGGGCCGAGAGACCTTCTTGCTACTAACAGGATTTAATTTCTTTTTTATACAGAGAGATAAATTTAAATAAATGCACCTGAATAGGTGATGCTTCTCCACCTGGGGAGATCCTGCCTTACCCAGCTTTGCCGTGGGAGGAAGGAAGGGAGAGAAATGAAATATATAGATATATTTTTTATTTTTATTTGCTGGTGATGTGCAGGGACTGGCGGCTCCCAGCACTGAGGAGCGATGCTGTTTGCAGAATTCCCACTGGAAATCTGTAGGGTTTGGGATTTTTTTTTGTTGGTTTGTTTGGGTTTTTTTTAATGTAGTTCATGCCTGATGTGCAGAGAGAAAGAAAAGAGAAGTTCTGTGAGACACAGAGTGCACTGAACCCACCGAGGAGCTTTAGGGGGGTTTAATTTCTCTATTTTCCCTTTTCCTGGCACCAGCTCCAGGCTGCCATGGAGCTGCTGCTGTTCCTTTTCTTCCCAACCCCATCCTCTCTGGAAGGAAAAGTCTCATTCCTGTGCTGAATCCTCTTAGGAAGCCCATGCCTATTTATTGTCTCTCCAAACTGGCACATTCCCAGGAAAGCTGCCGGGAACGAGCCGTCCTCGGCCTCCCGCTCCTCCTGCCGGCATCCTCCCGGCTTTGGGGCCCCAGTTTGGGGTGGTTGGTCCCCGTTTAGGGGTCATCAGTCCCAATTTAGGGTGGCTCCTCCCAGCTGGGTCTCCCCAAGTCCGCCCTGGCTCCATCCCGTGCTGCAGGGCTGGGAAGGGGCCGAGGGCTCCTGTCCCCTGTCCCGCCTCCGGCGAGGGATGGACGTTCCAGGCATCTGTCCCCTGCTCCGGCGTGGCCGGTGGCAGCTGCCAGCTGTCCCCAGGGGCCCTCAGGGCTCCTGTGGAAGGTGATCCTGCCATTCCTTTCTCTGAGTCGTTATTCCAGTGGCTTTTCCTAACTGGTCCCAGCACAAGATTTTCGATCCCTGCCAATCCTGCCTCCCTCGGGAGCCCACGGAGTCTTGGGGGGACCAGCCTGGCCAGGTCCTGGGGGGGCTGTGGGGCCACTCCTGGCTTCTATCACATCTTTTATTTCCCCCCACCCTTTAATTTTTTTATTTTTTTTTTTAATTTTACCTTTTTTCCAATGCTCCGCACAAGGAAGACAAAAGGATTCACGGTGCTGGGTGGGATTTGTGCGTTTGGAAGGATTTAAGCCGGTGCAATTACGGACAAGGGGGTGAGGGCAGCTCCCCCCTCCTTCCCCCCATCCTGGCTCTGGGTTAAATCCCAAACTCTCCCGCTGTAGCAGTTCCCAGCAGAGAAGCCTCTGGTCAGACTCTTGCTGTACCTCTCCCGAGTTTCCTTTGGAGACCGAGCGCGCCTTTTTTCAGTTGTACCTTTGTCTCTGTACAGATATTTTGTAATATATTAAAATTTTTTTCTTTTCAGTTTATAAAAATGGAGAAGTGGAGATTGGAAAATTAAATATTTCCTGTTACTGTATCTTGGTTGCCTTTTCTCCGTTGCTTCCCCGTAGCCTTTGGAATCACACGGTAACTTGTGTTTTCCTTGGAAAGCCTTTTATTCCCTCCTGCTGAGAGGGGTGGGGTTTGGCATTGCCAGCCTCTGCAAGCCCCCAAATTCCACTCTCTAATTAAGCTCCAAGCCATCATTAGCTGTGGGTTTCCCCCCACTCTAAGGGGTGTTGGTGGGAGATGCCCAAGCTGGAGCAGGGGATGGTTTGGTCAAGGTGAGAATAGGAAACCCAGAGCTGCCGGGGAGGTGGGAGAGGGGATGGTGCTGCAGGAATGGGAAAGGATTGAGGTTCAGATGGGGCCCCAAACCTTCTTCCAGCTCCTGGCAGCCCTTCGGGCACTGGGGAGGGCCCCAGGGTGCCTGGAGGGGATGGGTTGTGCTCCAGCCTGAGCCGTGAGGGCAGGGGCAGGGAGCAGTGCCCGTGTCGTGCCTTCCTCCGCACAAACCCCTCCCCGACATTTCTCTGCGCTGCTCCCAACCCCGTCGTGGCTCCTGAAGGACTCGGGAGCGTTTGTGCCAGCCCTCGTGCGCCGGCCAGGAATTTGGGGTGGTGTGGGCCGGAATCGCCTCCTTCCTGCTCGCTAAGGCTCGGACAGAGCCTCCCTGAGGTGAGGGGGAGCCGGAGGGGCTGTGGGTCCCCCGACAGTGTCCGTGCCTCAATCCCCGCAGAGCCCGGCCGCCTTCTCCCGTTCCAGCCCCGGCTTTCTCGCTCTCCTTTCGCCTGGTTCCGATCCCTGCGCTGACACGTCTTAAAATATATCCCTGTGCAGATGGTGGGGGGGTGGCGGCGGCGCCGGGCGCTTCCCGGTGCCTGGGAAAGCAGGAGCGAGCCCCCCGCGCCCACCCGGCCTCCCCTGATTTATGGAGGGGGCAGCTGGGCCCCGTGCACTCGGCTGGATCCCTAATCCAGCCTCCTGGTCCCTGCCCGCGGCTCCGCCGGGCTCCGGGGCCTCACCCGGCGCGGCAGAAGGGACGCGATGCCATCCCGAGCTTCCTCACATCCCACCTTCCCTTCCCGCTGCCGGCAGACAAAGCCCCACGTGGCCCCGGCTCCTGCGGCATCCCGATCCAAAGGTGACCAGGCCGTTTTATCCCATTTAATTTATTTTGGCATTGAACTTCCTCGGCAGCAGCTGCCGTGCCAAATGGCCGGGGGCTGCCCGGAGCCGGCGCTGTAAATCTCCGCCGTTCGGCTCTTCCCGGTTGGATTATTCTCGTTGGAGCCGCGGCTGTTCCATCCCGACATTCCTGGCTGTTCCATCCCGCCGTTCCCGGCTCCATCGGCTCGAAATGTGGGATCTGCCAGAGCTCTCCTTCCTCTTCACCCCCGCGACGCTCTCGCGGCGTTGGGGTTGGAGTGGTGGCACCATCCAGCTCCGCTGGCATCCATCGGATTCCGGAGTATCCCGGTGCTCCAGGCACGGCCCTCGGAGCCCAGCGCCTGCTCCGGGAACGGGGATGGAGATGGAATGCTGAGGAGGAGGAGGAGGACGGGGCCCTGCCGTGGAGCGGATCACCGCGGGACACCCGCATCCCACGGGATCCCGTCGGAATCTCCACCTCGAGCAGGCCTCGCGCCTCCCGGGTGGAAGTCCCGGCGCACACGCGTGTGCCAAGGTGTGCACACACCTGGGGTGGCACACGCGTGTTCACACGTGGCCGGGGGGGTGACTGTCACCAGGTGTCGCTCTCGGCACGGCCACCACCTCCCACCGCGTCCCCGTCCTCCTCCTCCTCCTCCTCTCCGGCTATATTTGTCCTTCCAGCTGCTCCGGCTGTCGGCATTAAAGGTTTTTCATCCAATTTAGACGTTTCCTTCCAAAAATCCGTTCACACCTTTCCCTGGCATTTGGAAAGGGGAAAGAAGAAAAGGATTGAGAAGGATAAAACCACCCAAAAAACCCCTTGGAGGTGTTGGAGGCCGCGGATGGGGGATAGCGGAGGTGTTGGGGTTGGGTTTTTGGGGGAAGGATGGGGGTGTGAGACCCCCCCAGTATTCTCCATCCCATGGCATCCTGCGTTTTCCGTCCCTTGGGGGTCAAGATGCCGCGTTCTGAGGGCGCGGGTGGCTTTTTGGGTGGTGGCACACGGGTTTGGGCGGGCACGGATGGGGTGTGGATTCCTTGGGCAGGGTCCGGGGGGGGATGGCAGAGGGGTGGCACAGTCCCTGTGCCATGGGGCCACCTGGCCCCTTCCCCTCGCACTGGCAGCTTGATTAAAGCGGCGGCGCGGGCGGTGGCACAGCTGGTGCCTCCTGCCAGCACCCGGAGCGGGAAGCGCCCGCCATTAGCGGCTCCAATTAGCGGGAACCGCCGCGGCCCGGGGGGTTCCCCAGCCGGGAGTGCGCCCCGGTGCCACCTCCCAGCGACCCTGCAGCCGGGCTGGCGTCCCGGTGTCCCGGTGGTGCCCGTGCCGAGGCGGCGGCAGTGCCAGCGCTCCCGCGCTGTTTCGCCGAGCCAGGGCTGAGCACGCCTCGATTTTGGGGGCATTCCCCTGGCGGCCACCGTGCCCGCTGCCGCCACATGCCACCTGCCGCGCTCGGCCTGGGGGAGGGGGACAGGCGGGGTGACCCCGCCCCAGCCACCGCGGCAGGCACCCGGATGGGGACAGGGCCCTGGTGCGCCCGCGGTGGCAGCGGGGACAGGACCTGGCACCGCACCCCGGGCGGGCACATCGCCCTCCTCCCCGCTGCCACCGGCGCAGCTGAGCCAAGGAGGGGGGTGCTGTGCCTGCGCGCTTTCACCTGCCATTTAATTGGATGTATTTTTAATTAATGGCGCCTCTGGGACCAACATGAGACAACATGATCTCTGAATAGGGGCAGGGGAGGAATTGGGGCCGCGGGAGGATTGGGCCGCCGGGTGCCCTTACGCGCCAAACGCTGCCATCAATCACCCCCTACTTTTCGGCTCTGGACTTTTGGCTGGGGCTCAAGACGGGCGCCGGGGCCACCCCCCGCTGCCGCCTGGCACACGTGTGACGAGTGGCTCGTCCTCAGCCGCGGTCGGCGATGGTGGTGGCGGAGGCAGAGCCGCTCGCCGCCTCTCTTGCCACCAAACCTGCTCTTGGGAGGATCCCTGGGTCACGGCGGGCATCTGGGGGGCACCCAACCCCTCTGCCCCCCCACCACGAGCGCTCTCAGTGCTCCCCGTGCCCCCATTGTCGCTTCGTCCCTTCCGCGTGGCTCCGGGGAGGGGACACAGCTGGGTCTGGCGTGTCCCCCCCCCACCGTCTGGCACAGCCCCGGGGGGGCCCGGCCGGGCGGTGGTGCCGGGGCAGCTGCCCAGCCCCGCGAGGGCCGGCGGGGCTGGCCCGTGGCAGGTGCCGCGGCGCAATGTAGGGCAGCATTAATATTTAGCGGCACTGGGGGGTGGCACAGCTGCCTCCTGCGCTGGAATGCAGGCGGCAGCCAGCGGGGACGGCGGCCACCAGGGCCACCACACCCCCTCAGCCACCGCGGCCAGCAGACCCCCTCGGCCACCAGGGCCACCACAGCTCCTCGGCCGCGGCTGCCGCAAAACCCCCTCGGCCACCATGGTCCCCGTGGCCCTGCGCACCCCCGGTCTGCCCAGAGAAACGGGGGCACATCACGGGGGGGAGGGGCACAGCCCCCACAGATCCCAGCTCTTGGCACGTGGGAGATGGAAAGGTGGTGGCCAAACTCCAGGCCCTTGAAGCCACAGGCTGCATGAGGGAGGATGGGAAGATTCTGGGGGTTCTAGTCTGGGTGTGCCATGGCCGTGTGGTGGCCCCCCAGTGCTGGGGCAACCAGCCGCAATGCCACCGTGGTGTCAGGGTGATGGTGGCACATGGTGGCATTGCCGTTTTCCAGGAAAGTTTGGTGTCACCGGAGCCCGGCCCTGTGCCCTGTGACACTGGTGACAGTGGCCACGGCTGTCACCACGGAGGGGTCGGATCTATCTTGTCTGGCATCCCTGGATGCTCTGCCGGGAGCAGGTGGGGCCTGTGCCACTGGTCCATCTCCCTGGTGAGTGGTGGTGGCATGTGAGCCCTGGGGGTGGCCCCCGCCATGGCCGGACCCTCGCCATGGCCGGACCCTCGCCATGGCCACATCCTTGCCACGCCAGAGCCCTCAGCACGGCTGGACATCATCACAGCCAGGATGATGGGGATAGGGGGAATGGGGGGATGGGGGGATGNAGTCAAACCCTCACCGAGACCAGACCCCCACCACAGCCAGGCCCTCACCAGGGCCATGCCTGGCCCCCGCCCCGGCCGGACCCTCGCGGTGCCCGGGCGGTGCGGGCGCGGTGCGGGCGCGGTGCGGGCGGTTGATTAGCGTGATTCCGGCATTGTGATGCAGAGGCGGTCGGGGCACCAGCTGCTCCTGCCCGGGTGTTTATTGTTACCTAGAGACGCCCCTGGCTCCCGCCCAGCTCCCCCCAGCCCCGCACGATGCAAAATTTATAGCGCGGCGGGGCCCGCCGTAAATCTCCGCCTCCC
>WAAG01024035.1:0-13844 GCA_013390105.1 Tichodroma muraria
TCAACCCTCTATTAATCAACCCTGTATTAATCAATCCTGTATTAATCAATCCTCTATTAATCAACCCTCTATTAATCAATTCTCTATCAATCAATTCTCTATTAATCAACCCTCTATTAATCAATTCTCTATCAATCAATCCTCTATTAATCAATCCTCTATTAATCAACCCTCTATCAATCAATCCTCTCTTAATCAATCCTCCATTAATTAATGATCCCTATTAATGTATTAATTATCAATTAATTATGAATCAACCGATTCATCATTTCTTAACCAGTTACCAATCCTCTATTAATTAATGAACGGGCGACTGACCGCGTTTCCTTTGTGGAATTCCGCACGGGTCACGGAATGGGGATTTTCCAGGCCCTGGCGTCGCCGCTGCATCCCTTGGGGAAGCTGCTGCGGGCTCTGAGCGCGGCGTTCCAGGCCACGTATTCCGGCATCGGAGCCAGCCGGCACCTGCTGGGAATGGCGCAGGAGGAGGTCAAGTTCTACTCCGGGAAAATTTGGGAATTCTATCAGTGAGTCCAAGCCGGGGCTTTTCCGTGGGGCGGGAGCAGGGAATGGAGCTTCGGCATCGCGGGATTCGGGGCCGGGCCTTGTTTGTATTCCTTTCCAGTGGGAGTTCATGGGAATTGTTGGGAATTTATGGGAATTCTTGGGAGGTCTTGAGAATTCTTTGGAATTCTGGGGAGTTCTTGGGAATTCTTAGGAGTTCCTGGGAATTCTTGGGAATCCTTGGGAGTACTTCGGAGTTCTGGGGAATTCTTAGGAGTTCTTGGGAATTCTTTGGAGTTCTTTGGAATTCTTGGGAGTTCTTTAGAATTCCTAGGAATTCTTGGGAGTTCATCAGAGTTCTTGGGAGTTCCTAGGAATTCTTTGGAATTCTTGGGAGTTCTTGGGACTTCTTAGGAGTTTTTGGGAATTCCTGGGAGTTCCTGGGAGTTCCTGGGAGTCCTCAGGAGTAGTTCAGAGTTCATGAGAACTGTTGGGAGTTTTTTGGAATTCTTTGGAATTCTTAGGCGTTCTCAGGAATTCTTGGGAATTCTTTGGAATTCTTGGGAATTCTTGGCAGAGTTGCTTCCTCGAGGTGATGACGTCAATTGGAGCACAAATGTCCAACCTGGCCTTGGACATTCCAGGGATCCCGGGGCAGCCACAGATTTTCTGGGAATTCCAACCCAGCCCCTCCCCACCCTCCCAGCCAGGAATTCCTTCCCAATATCCAACCCAAACCATTCCAGGATTCTCTGGGAAATCGGGACAAATCCCAGCTGCTTTTCCAGAGCGGGATCATCCTTGAACGCTCATGGATGGATCAGGGAATTGTGACCGCTCTGCTCTTTAGAATCCACAGAAATTCCGGGAATTCCCAGCCATTCCTGGTGCTTCTGCCGCTCGAGGAGGAGATGGAAACTGAAATTTCCTCAAACCCTGGACCAACTCTGCCGGAATTCCCAGGATTTTCACGGATCTCCCACTGGATGCTGGGACAGCTCCTCCTTTGGGAACAGATTATCCTTAAAAAGCCCAGGGAAGGAGCTAATCCTGGTTTTGCTCTTCCAGGGGTTTGCTCCGGCTGGCCTTGGAGCGGAGGAGCCGCGCGCCCTCGGAGGAGGCCGATCCCAGGTTGGTGGCACCTCCGGGGGTTCCGTGTTCGGCTGCTGGGATTTAGGAGGGCTCCGGAAATTCAGGAAGCGCTGAGCTCGTCTTTGTCTGCTTGAGCCAGGCTCAGTGCCCTGTGTTAGAGCCAGGCTCAGTGCCCAGACTCTTGTGTTTGTTTGTCTGCTTGAGCCAGGCTTAGTGCCCTGTGTTAGAGCCAGGCTCAGTGCCCAGACTCTTGTGTTTGTTTGAGCCAGGCTTAGTGCCCGGACTTTGTATTTGTCTGTTTGAGCCAGGCTTAGTGCCCTGTGTTAGAGCCAGGCTTAGTGCCCAGACTCTTGTGTTTGTCTGTTTGAGCCAGGCTTAGTGCCCTATGTTAAAGCCAGGCTCAGTGCCCAGACTCTTGTGTTTGTCTGTTTGAGCCAGGCTTAGTGCCCAGACTCTCGTGTTTGTCTGTTTGAGCCAGGCTCAGTGCCCAGCCTGGGCTCAGAGTGCCGAGTTTTCCGCAGTTTTCCCTGGAGCACGGCACCGGCTCCTTCTCCTCGTGTTCCGGAGCAGAAAGCGGAGCCAGAGGAGGTGGAAACCAGGGAATCAAAAGTGGGAATACTTGTGGGAATCCAGCTTTAGGATTCGGGATCGGCAAGCCGGATTTGGCTTCTGCTGGCTCTGCTTGCTCCGGGTTTTGCCGCTGATTTTTCCGCAGCCATTCCCACAAATCCGGGAGAGGAAAAGGGCTTTAAGTCCATTTATTTGGTCTTGGGGTCTTGGAGCTCCAGTTATTCGATGGGAATATCTTGGAAAATTGAGCTAGGAATGGCTATCCGGTGCTCCAGGTTTTTCCCAGTGAATCTGGAGATCTCCTGGAGCTCCAGGGGTGTTTTCCCAATGAATTTCCTGGAGAACTCCTGGAGCTCCAGGTTTTTCCCAGTGAATTTCCTGGAGATCTCATAGAGCTTCAGGGTTTTCCCAATGAATTTCCTGGAGATCTCCTGGGCTCCAGATTTTTTTTCCCAGTGATTGTGGAGATCTCCTGGATTTCCAGGTTTTTCCCAATGAATTTCCTGGAGATCTCCTGGAGCTCCAGGTTTTTTCTTGATTACTCTGGAGACTTTCTGGTGTTTCAGGTTTTTTTCCCAGATATTGTGGAGATCTCCTGGAGCTCCAGGTTTTTATTCCCAGTAAATTTCCTGGACATCTCATGGATTTCCAGTTTTTTCCCAATGAATTTCCTGGAGATCTTCTGGAGCTCTAGGTTTTTATTCCCAGTGACTCCGGAAATCTTCTGGTGCTCCATGGTTTTTCCCAGTGAATTTCCTGGAGATCTCCTGGAGCTCTAGGTTTTTATTCCCAGTGACTCCGGAGATCTTCTGGTGCTCCATGGTTTTTCCCAGTGAATTCCCTGGAGATCTCCTGGAGCTCCAGCTCCTCTTGGATCAACTCACGGCCACTACACCCCAACCGTGCCAAGCTCGGAGGAGCGGAAACCAAGGAGAACACCTGGGAAATGCCGCTTCCGCGGGGTGCTGGGGGGGTTTGGGAATATCCACGTGGAATTCCTTGGAAAATCTTGTTCTTTTTTCCCGCTTTTCCAGTCTCCAGAAGGGCTCCAGCCTGGTCCTGCCGCTGATCCTGCCGTGGTTTTATCCGGAGCTCTCCATGCTCTACATGCTTCAGCACCAGCGCGAGGACGACCTCTACTGCCAGGGAATCGCGGAGCTCAGCCTCTTCCCGGATATCCAGCTCCTGGAATTCCTGGATGTGCAGAAGTAAGTGGGATTTTCCCATGCCCAGGAAAAATCCCGGAAAGGCTGAGTTGTTGGATTCATCATTTTCCCCCAGTTTTTCATTGGAGTTTCCCCCAGGCTGCCGGAGGAATTCCCGCTCTGGAATGTTTGGCTGGAAGGAGAATTGGGGATGGAAAACTGCTGCTATCCCTACTAATCTTCATTTTTGGGTGGAAAATTCCCAAATTCTTTGCTCCAAATCATCCCGAATTTAGAAATGTCTGTAAATTGATAAAGGTGGAAAATGCCTAAATTCTTTGCTCCAAATCACCTGAAATTTAGGAATTCCTCGGAAAAGGAATGTTCATTCCGGGGTATTCCCTGTTAAAATGTGGGAATACTGACTGAAAAGATGGAAAAAGTGGAGGCAGATGTTTCCCTCATCCATTCCTGCTCCTGGGTCCACCTCTGGAAAGCAACTTGGGAATTTTCCTCTGGGATTTCAGGAGAGCAGAAGATCCCAGGTCTCAGCTGAGTTCCATCCGAAAGAAATGATGGGAATTGGATGGAAAAGAGCCAGAATTTCTCATGGATTATCCCAGGATCATCCCTGAGGAACTCAGACTCTGATCAGAGTTCCAGGGAAGTGGATCTGTGGGATGGGAATTCCCAGGGAAGTGGATCCATGGAATGGAGGCTCCCAGGGAAGTGGATCCATGGGATGGGAGCTCCTTGGAGGAGGAGATGGAAGATCCACCGGGATTCTGGGTAGAATCCATCCTAAATCCCGCTTTTCCCTTTCCAGGCACTTGTGGCCTCTCAAAGATCTCACCCTGACCTCCAACCAGGTGAGGAAAACCCTCGGAATGGGAATTCCGAGGATGGAATGGGCAAACCGTCAGCTGGGAATGGGAATTTAGCTTGGATGAGGATGGAGTTTCTCTGAATGAATCCCAGGAATCCGAGCTCTGCGGTCAGTTCTGATCCAGAGTCGCTGCCCGTGGATTTCCATGGAGATTTTGTGGGGTGGCTCTGGAATCTCTGCCGCCGGTATTCCAGAGGTATCCCTGTCTGTTTTCCAGAGGCACTCCCTGGTCAAGGATAAATGTTTCCTGTCGGCCACCGAGTGCCTGCAGAAGCTCATGTGAGTCCCTGTCCCTCTCTTCCCACTGAAATCCCGGGATTTTCTGGGGGGAAATGCCAGGAATTTGTACCTGTTCCAAAAGCATTCCAGGCCCTTTCCATTAATTTCTTAAGGAAAAGTTGCTTGGGATGTTCCTTCTGTTTCCAAGTGAATTTCAGGGATTTTTTCTCCTCCAAAACTCCGGGAAGGCATCGATGATTAAACCCAGCAATTCCCTGCTCAGCATCTTCCACTTCCCACAGATATTCCTGAGGAAGGAATTCCTGGCTGGGAGGGTGGGGAGGCGCTGGGCTGGAATTCCCGGAGAAGCTGCCCCTGGATCCCTGGAAGTGTCCAAGGCCAGCTTGGAGCAGCCTGGGACAGTGNAGGATGGAATTCCCAGAGATTTGGTGCTGCCCCTAGATCCCTGGAATGTCCAAAGCCAGGCTGGACATTGGGGCTTGGAGAATCCTGGGATAGTGGGAGGTATCCCTGCCCATGGAATGGGATGAGATGTTCCTTGAGTTCTCTTCCAGTCCTAAAGCATTCCGGAATGATGGTTCCACACAAAACCTTGGATCCAATGGAATTAACCGCTGTCACCTGCAGAGCAAATTTGGCTTGGCTGGGATTTCTTGGGATTTCAGAGCCCGTTCCTCTGGACATGAGCTTCATCCATCCAGTGGAGCATCCCAGGAGCTTGAGTGGATCCATGGGAGGGGAGCTCCCAGGGATGGGATCCACCTTGGAGACACCAGGAGTGTCCCATTCCATAGGGGAGACACCAGGAGTGTCCCATTCCATACTGGAGATCCCAGGAATGTCCCATTCCATATGGGAGACACCAGGAGTGTCCCAGTCCATACTGGAGATCCCAGGAATGTTCCATTCCATTGGGGAGATCCCAGGAATGTCCCATTCCACCTTGGAGATCCCAGGAATGTCCCATTCCATAGGGGAGATCCCAGGAATGTCCCATTCCATTGGGGAGACACCAGGAATGTCCCATTCCACACTGGAACATCTCCTGGCCCAGCCTCGGTGCCTCCTCTTTCCTCCACCCTTTGGAGCCAATCCATGACCTCCGAATCTCCTGACATCTTTTCATCCCGAATTTTTGGGTTTTTTCAATCCCGCTTTTCCGGATGCAGCTTTTCCATGGCTCTTTCATCCCGACAGCACCACGGTGGATCCCAGGGAAAAGCTGGAAATCCTTCGGAAAACCTATGAAGAGCTGGAGCGCACGGTGTCCCGGCTGCTGGAGAAGGAATTCCGACTCCCCATGGATGATCTCCTGCCTCTCCTCATGTTCGTTGTATCCCGAGCCAAGTGAGTGGAATTTTTTCCCTCTGGAATATTGCCAGGTGGAAGAATTCCAATGAAAACCTTGGGGATTTGGGGTTGGATGTGTTCTTTCTTTTTTTTTCCAGAGGTGTGGTTGGGTTTTTGGGATATAAAGTGCCAACGGAATTCCGGAGTGCCCGTGTCTTATCCCAGAGGATATTCCATGGAAATTGAGGTTCCTTTTATCCCAGAATTCCAGAGTGTGCGTCTTTTATCCCAAAGGATATTTCACGGAAATTGAGATTCCTTTTATCCCGGAATTCCAGAGTGTCCATGTCTTACCCCCAAAAAAATTGGGGTAGTGGGAGATCCCTGCCCATGGATCACCTTGAAGGATCTTTCCAACCCCAAACACTTTGGAATTCTGGGATTCCTACAGGAATTTCCTCACCAGGGACTGGGATTCAGTTGGAAGATGAGGAATCCAAAATTCCATCCAGCCATTGGAATTTCCTATGGATGGAGCTGGGATTTCTTTGGGATGGAGCATCCGAAGCTGTGGCTGCTCCATCCCTGGAAGTGTTTC
Organism: Tichodroma muraria; assembly: GCA_013390105.1. Lineage (NCBI taxonomy): Eukaryota > Metazoa > Chordata > Aves > Passeriformes > Sittidae > Tichodroma > Tichodroma muraria. The sequence goes on from WAAG01024035.1 coordinate 6,326, forward strand.
CAGTTGGAAGCACTCGGAGAAAATTGGGATAATGGGAGGTCCCTGCCCACAGATCATCCTGAAGGAGCTTCTGGAATTCCGGAATTCCGGGATTCTGGAATTCTGAGATCCCAGGTCCACCTCCAGCAGATCAGGATGCACCGGGAATCACCTCTGGAATTTCAGAATTTCCCTCATCCTCTCCAAAATTCCAACCCCCCCCCCCCGTGCCCAGAGATTTTTCCCGGATTTTTGGATTGTTTTTTCCCTAGGATCCAACACCTGGGAGCTGAAATCCATCTGATCCGGGATTTGATGGATCCCACCAACCAGGGAGGAATGTTGGACTTCCTGCTGACAGCGCTGGAGGTAAGGGAAGCTTTTCCAGGAATTCCAGCTTTCCTGGAGCGGGATGGAATTTTCGGGAATTTATTCCCTTGCTAGGCTGGCAAAAATCCCTTATCCTTAATTTTGGATGGATTGAATTCTCTTGGAATTCTCCTCGGGATCCTCAGGGATTCTTTGGCTGCAGGAGCTTGGATTTGATCCCAGAATTCCCAAATTTTCCCTAATTTTTGCTTTATTCCCTCCCCAGTCGTGCTATGAACACATCCAGAGGATCCGGCTCCATCCAAGGGAAAACTCCCACAGCTCCTGATCCAGAGGGAAAATCCTCCTTTTCCCGAACTTTCCCACTGGAAAAAGTGGGAATTGTATCCCTGGCTGCCTTGAAAGGGAAGAATTCCTCCCCAGCCGAGGTTTTCCTGATCCCAAACACACTGGAAAGGCTGGAATTTCCATCTCCAACCTTCGGGAATTTTTTTCCAAGCGGAAAAGGTGTTTGTTTTTTTTTTTAGAGTTTGATCCCATTTTCCCGCAAATAATTCCCGGGAAAAAAAATCTCCTTTTCCCTGCTCTGGATGAGTTTTTTTTGCACTGGAGAATTCCCAGAAAAAGAAGAAATTTCTTTGGGAAAATCCGATTTTGGATGGGATTTCTTGGAATGCTCATCCCAAAGCTCCTCAAAATTCCTGGAATGAGAGGAGAGTTTTCCCATCACTCCTTTTCCGACTCCTCCCAACTCAGGACTTTTCCCATTGCATTCGGAAGCTGCTATTCCCAAATTTCCGGATATTCTGATGCTCCAATATTTTTATTTTTCCTGGGGAGACCTCAGGGATGATCCCACACCTTGGATAATCCCGCTCTGCTTTGGAATTCCGAGGGCGTGGAAAAAACATGGAATTGTCATGGATTTCGGGAAATTCCAGGAAAACAACCAGAAATTATGGAATAGAAACTCCAATCCCAGCTGGATTCCTGCTCTGAGCAGGAATTTCCCTTTGGAAAAGGAATCTTTGGGATATTTCCAATGGATATTTGGGATGCAGTTCCCAGCTTTCCTAAATCATTTAAAAATAGCCAAAAAAAAAAAAAATCTTTTTTTTGACAGTTTTTATCCCACATTTTTCATTTTTCCCGGGATTTTTTTCCTTGTCCAGGAAAACAAAACTCCCCAGGCTTTTTCCCCCTGTTTCTCCCAAGTTTTCATAATTTTCTAAATTAAGGGAAAGTGGGTGGTCCTTGATAATTTTGGGAACGAAGAATTGGATGTTCAAAGCTTTAAATAAATGGGATTTTTGAAATTTTTCCCGGGAATTCTGTCATTTTTCCCGGGCAATTTTGTAATTTTTCCCAGGAATTTTTTCCCTTATCCAGGTGACTCCGGGAAAACAAAACCCCCGAGTTTTTTATCTCCCGTTTCCCCCGGATTTTATCCTTTAATAAATAACAGATTAATGACAATAATTAATATATTAACGAGACAATCCCACGGGAAGTTTGCCAGGAATTTTTATTTAAATAAAATCCTTGGAATTTTGAACATTCCAGGCTCCACGTGCTCCTTATTCCAATCTTTGTCGTCATCTTCAGAAATCTGGGAATTTTCTAAATTAAGGAAAAGTGGATCCTTGATATTTTTGGGAATGAAGAAAAAACGCAGAATTCCACCTGGAAAAGAACATGCAAAGTGCAGGGGGGTAAAAATTTCAAGGAATTCTCTGGAAAACGAGGTGGATTTTCAGTCTGGCTTCCTAAAACTTCCCAAAATTCCAAGTTTTTCTCGGCTTTTATTCCAGGAAGAATTCAAGTGAGGCCCGAAGGTAACAGTGTGCAGCCATTTGTGCTTCCAGGTTGTTTTTTTTCCCAAGGAAAAGCAGGAGGGGGTTGTTCCACTGGGAATATTGGGTGGCATTCCGGGTGGGAATTGTGCCGTGGAACCGTGCGGGAAGTGCGGGATCCCATCTTTCCTGCAGGGAATGCTGGGCCTTGGGAGAGAGCGTGGAATTGTGGGAGCACATTCCCGTTCCTGCTTTTTTTTGGGATCAGTCAAGGCAGGTTTTGCTCGGAGTTGAACGGAATTAAATTTAATCCTGAGCTTTGGAAATCCCACTTTGGAAGACACGGAATCAACGTTGCCAAATCCAGGCTCCAGCTCAGGCTTCCATGGAATTCCATGGAATTCACCAGCTGGAATTCCCTAGAAAAAGGATGGAAAACAAAGCTGAGCTGCACCTGGAAGAGGAGAGGTTTTAACAAAGCTGAGCTTAAGCACAGGGAATTCGCTTCATTCCAGCACCAGACTTGATCCACAGGGAATTTCTTCCCCAAGTGCCGGCTCGTAATCCCAAAAAAATTCCGGATTTTCCTTTAGCTGGGGTGGGTTTTTCCCTAATTCCTCCAAGCCACCCGAAATTTTGGGCACGTTCTCCCTCCTTCCCAAATGTTCTCCCTCCTCCCACTGGAGTAAAGCTCTTGTCCAAGTCAGTTGTCTGCAAACCCTTTGGAAAAAAGCTTGGAAAAGCAGGAATTCAGAGCAGGGCCGTGTCGATGGCCGCTTCCAGGTGCTGGAGCAGAGCCTCCGGAGAAGGAGAGAGGGAATTCAGATCCAGCTTCCGGAAATCCTCGTTAGCGCTTAACGAGCTCAGCACCTTCACCGTCCTCTTCAGGTCGAAGACGGCGTGCAGCATTCCCAAGGTGGAAATGGCGGCTTTGGAATTGTTCTGGGATGAGGATTCCTCATCCAGGCCCTTCTCCAAGATGGAAATCCGGTTTTCCGCGATGACTTTGAGGAAGTTGTAGAATTCCTTGTAGTCGATGCCCGTGCAGGATTTCATGATCAGCTAAAGGGGGAAAATGGAATTCGAATGGGAATGACAGCGGGAAAAATCCAGGAGAAATCCCAAATATTGATTTTATTAAGGTAAGAATTCTCTGGGGTCATAAATGATCCCGTTTAATAATTTTTTTGCTTGGAATTGCCTCCGGATCCAAAGGCTACAGGTTGTTTTTCCCAAATATTAATTGTGGGAATTTTCCCAAATACTCATTTTTGGAAGGAAATCAACCCAAGGAGAGGGAACAGCTTCCAGAAATTAACTTGGAATTTGGTTCCAAATCCAGGAGATTTTGGAAGGAATCCCACCCATCCTCTCCCTCGTGGAATTCTGGTTGGATTATGGGGTTTTGGAATCTTTCCCAGCTACAGGGATAGGGAAGCCATAGGTTCTCTGGGAATTCCACCTCAGCCAGGAATTCCTTCCCAATATCCCATGGAAATTAAGTGGGAAGCCATTCCCTGTGTCCTCCTGTCATTCCATACTTATCCCAAATCCCTCTCCAGCTTTTCTGGAGCTTCTTTAGGCTCTGGAAGGGGCTCTGAGGTCTCTTTTCCCTTCTCCAGGTGAACATTCCCAGCTCTCTCGACCCTGAAGTTTTCCAGCTTTCCAACGCAACATTCCAACCTGGACACAACCAGTAAACCGAAGCAATTCCCCAACTTTTACAGGGAACATTCCCCAACTTTTATCGGGAATATTTCCCAGCAAAACAACGCCGTCCCCAACTCCTACTTCCTTAGAAACCACTGAAATTCTGCTGTGAGAACTTCAGCTCCAAAATCGCGGAATTCCGGATAATCCGGGATCGGGGGGTACCTGGCATTGGAGGTGCCAGTCATCCATGGGATCTTTCCATTGGCTGATTTCCCGCTGGACGGCCGCCAGCTCATCCTGCAGGAAGCACCACATGACGGCCACGTTGCAGCCGTTGACCCAGTTGTGGTTGATGGAAATGGTGTCTTCCTGAGGGGAAAATTCGGGATAACCCAGGGATAATTAATAGTCAGCAACTAATTAAGTTATTAGGAACAATCATACGGAATTTTCCGCTCCGAAAATCCCATTAACGAGCTTCCTAAAACGTCCCTAATTCCCGAAATGCTGCCACTGACCCACCCGTGGTTGATGGCAATGGGGTCTTCCTGAGGGAAAAATTCGGGATAACCCAGGGATAATTAATCATCAGCAACTAATTAAGTTATTAGGAACAATCATACGGAATTTTCCGCTCCGAAAATCCCATTAACGAGCTTCCTAAAACGTCCCTAATTCCCGAAATGCTGCCACTGACCCACCCGTGGTTGATGGCAATGGGGTCTTCCTGAGGGAAAAATTCGGGATAACCCAGGGATAATTAATCATCAGCAACTAATTAAGTTATTAGGAACAATCATACGGAATTTTCCGCTCCGAAAATCCCATTAACGAGCTTCCTAAAACGTCCCTAATTCCCGAAATGCTGCCACTGACCCACCCGTGGTTGATGGCAATGGGGTCTTCCTGAGGGAAAAATTCGGGATAACCCAGGGATAATTAATCATCAGCAACTAATTAAGTTATTAGGAACAATCATACGGAATTTTCCGCTCCGAAAATCCCATTAACGAGCTTCCTAAAACGTCCCTAATTCCCGAAATGCTGCCACTGACCCACCCGTGGTTGATGGCAATGGGGTCTTCCTGAGGGAAAAATTCGGGATAACCCAGGGATAATTAATCATCAGCAACTAATTAAGTTATTAGGAACAATCATACGGAATTTTCCGCTCCGAAAATCCCATTAACGAGCTTCCTAAAACGTCCCTAATTCCCGAAATGCTGCCACTGACCCACCCGTGGTTGATGGCAATGGGGTCTTCCTGAGGGAAAAATTCGGGATAACCCAGGGATAATTAATCATCAGCAACTAATTAAGTTATTAGGAACAATCATACGGAATTTTCCGCTCCGAAAATCCCATTAACGAGCTTCCTAAAACGTCCCTAATTCCCGAAATGCTGCCACTGACCCACCCGTGGTTGATGAAAATGGCGTATTCCTGAGGGAAAAATTTGGGATAATCCATGGATTATTAATAGTTAGCAACTAATTAAATTATTAGGAATAATAATATGGATTTTGCTGCTTCAAAATTCCTGTTCCTGAGAAAGGAAATGCTTCCCTGGCATTAAAATCCTGGAAAATTCCTTTTTCCTTGTCTCGGAACAATCCAAAATATCCCTCATTTCCGAAATCCAAAAGGTGGCAGGAATTTTGGGATGGAATCCTATGGATCATTTGTTAAATTAGCCGTGATTCAATTAAAATTCCCAGGATTAACAATCCCACCCTGGGTCTGGCTCATCCAGGGTTCCATTCCTGAGGGACCGGAAGCATTTCCTGACAAAAGAGCGGGAAAAGGGGATGCAGGCAACTTCTTCCATGGAATTCTCTCCGAAATTCCAGTGCCCCAAGGAGCTTTTGATGGTTTTAGCATCCCAGAATTCCAGAATTATTTGGGATGGATGGGATCTTAAGGATCATCCCATTCCGTGGGCAGGGACACTTCCCACTATCCCAGGGTGCTCCAAGCTGGAATTCCTCCATCCTGGGAAGGATTTCCATCCTTTTCTCTCCCTTTTCCCCGGGATCTTCCTCCTCCTCCTCCCCCCAGTTCCATGCCGTGGAATTCCTGGAATGGTTTGGGTGGGAAAGGACCTTAAGGATCATCCCATTCCCACTATCCCAGAGTGCTCCAAGCCTCATCCAAGCTATCCTTGGACGCTTCCAAGGACGGAGCTTCTCTGGGAAAACCATTCCAAAGCCTCAATTCCATCCCACCGTAACCCAGGAGAACGGATCAAATCCCAATCCCGAAATCCCAACGAAACCTTCGGGATCCCACTTGCTGCTCCAAGAGCAATTCCCAGCAGGATCCATTCCCTCACCAGGTTATAAACCTGGTGGTGCCATCCGCTGGGAACGAAGATGATCTCTCCGGCTTCCTGGATAATTTCCAGAGGGGGTTGGCTCTGGCTGTAGCGCGGATAAATCCTCTTATCCCGAAGATCCGGAGCTGTCACGTCGAAGGGGAGATTCCCGTGGCAATCCTTCAGGAATTCCTCCTGTCCCGCGGGATACAGGAGCCATTTCTTCCTGCCACAGACGTTGGCTGACCAGCTGTACGAGCGGAAGACGTCAGCGTGGAACGGCGTCCTGGGAAAAATCGGGGATGGGCGGGAATCAATCCCGAAAAATTCCAGCAGGGATTGGAGGCGCTGAGAAGCTGAGGGGCTGATCCCGAAATTCCTTGTGGAATTTCGGCTGGATTATGGATTTTGGCTATTGAAAGGCCACTGTATCCATACCGATCCCAAAATTCCACATGGAATTTCAGTTGGATTAAGGAATTTTGGCTATTGAAAGGCCACTGTATCCATACCGATCCCAAAATTCCACATGGAATTTCAGTTGGATTAAGGAATTTTGGCTATTGAAAGGCCACTGTATCCATACCGATCCCAAAATTCCACATGGAATTTCAGTTGGATTAAGGAATTTTGGCTATTGAAAGGCCACTGTATCCATACCAATCCCACCCATCCTTTTCCTCATGGAATTTTAATTGGATTATGGAGTTTGATTCATTAAAAAGCCACTGCATCCGCTCTGATCCCAAAATTCCTCACGGAATTCCGGCTGGATAATGGAGTGCTTTATATCCTCTGTGCTTCTCCTCTTTAATTTATCCCAAGAATTCCTCGGGGGCAGGGAATTCCGATAAAAAATCCCTCAAACGCCACTTTAGAACCAACACTGGGCTGGAATTTTCCCCTGGGAAACACCGGAGTCATCCCTGCCATTCCAAGTGGCTCATCCCAAGGGAATTTCTCCTCTCATCTCCCAAAGAATTTTTTATTTGTGGGCACAATTTGGAAAAGGTTTTCCCTTTTCCCTCCCATCCAGAGCCAGCTGGGAGACCGGGAGACTCGCCCGGTTATCCCGAGGGACAACGGGATCATTTCCTGGGATATTCAGCTGGAAAAGGAGGAATTTTTGGGATGAGAGCCTCACCAGGATCCCTTAGGTCCCATGTAGACGAACCGGAAATCATCCACGGCCACGGCATCCCAATATTCGTTGAGCCAATCCGAGGAAAAATACACGGGAGTGGTGTAAACATCCTGCTCTGGGAAAGCTCTGGAAAACACAAATGTTTGGAAAAGCAACTCGGAAAACGGGATAAATCCAGTGGGAAGAGCAAGGTGGATCCTTCAGGATCCTTTAGGATGGAATTCCAGTGGTTTGGGAGCGGCTCATTCCAACTTTTCGCTGTCTCAGGTTGTTCCAAGCTGGGCTTGGACATTCCAGGGATCCAGA
>WAAG01024037.1:719-47756 GCA_013390105.1 Tichodroma muraria
CAGAGTGCAAAGAAAATGGATGGGAAACATGTTTGGTTTTCCTAATCATAAGTGACATATTTTATAGAGATCTACTTCTGTAAAGACTTCTGTGAGGGGTGAGAAAGAAGCAAAGAAGAAAAAGAAAATTTTCTCCAATTTCTTGTTAAAAAAAGATAAGGAGAAGGCTCCAGAATAATATTCACTCCTTTGTGTCTGTTACAAATCAGGGTAAGGCAGACAAAAATGAAAAGACTTTCCAAGGTTATGCTACACGGTCAGGATTTGAGCTCGGAACTTCTGAATACAACCCCAGTGCCTGAGCTACACATTCATTTTCTTCTCTGTACTTCCCCACAGTCTTAGGCCATGTGGCCACTGTTGGTGAAATGAAAAACAGGTGCAGATCCATGAACAGATGGGAGACCAGCCCTGGCTGATCTCTGGAGGATAATACAACGTTGTTTTCCAGCAAAGAGGATTCCAAAGAACCACAGAGGCAGCACCCCTGCCCTGAAAATAAAGCTGCTCTGTCTCACACTAAATGTTATCTCCACCAGCCCAGCAAGTGGGAGTTTTGAGGAATGGTCTGTTGCCTATCAGCAAAGGACACTGCCTCCCTGACCTCTTGGATTTGCAATATTGACATCTCTGGTTTTCAGGCATGCCTATAAAGATTGTAGAAGACTAATTGCAATTCCATTCTGAGCAGTAACTGCAGCCAATGTTTCTAAGTTGCTGGAACATGAAATTTCTTCCCTTGAGTAGACATCTTTGGAATGTCTAACTCTCAAAAAATGCCATTAGCCATATGCAGCATCTTTCTCTGGGAAAATCACTAGTAATATGGGACAAATCTCCAGGTAAGATGAATAATATATTTGTTCTGGATCTGTAAGGAGAGATCTGCTTTTGATTTCCAGTTCACGGGGAGCTGATGGCTTATTCCACAATAAGTGATTAAACTGAGAACTTGGACTGTTTTCTTAATGGGACAATGATAGTAGATTACTAACTGGGCAATTGCCTGGGCCTAAGCACAGGATGGAGTGCAGAGTATTCCCTGCCTTGCGTGACCCACAGTTACTGTCCCTGCAAGACACATTTGCCCTCCATGTGTCACCTGACACATCAGCCAGAAGCATCAGAGAAGGCAGGGCAGTTCTCCCTTTGCACAGAGCACAGCCCAAAAGGAAAGTACATGCAAGAGATCTTCATCCACATAAGGTTGCTCAGTGCCCCATCCAGCCTGACCTTGAAGATTTCCAGGGATGGAATATCTATCACCACTCTGGGCAACCTGTTCCAGTGTTTCACCACCCTCATTGTAAAAAAATTCTTGCTTATGTCTAGTCTGAATGTACACTCATTTAGTTTAAAACCATTCCCCTTGTCCTATCACAACAGGTCCTACAAACATTTCAGCTTAGGTACTACTGGGTCCAGCCTTCTCATTGTTTTTTGCTTTTGTTTTGTGCAAAAACACTCCTGTAGTGCTGTGCCCAAGAGAGATTATTTGTCTTTGCTAAAGCTGCTTTTACAGCAAAAATGCCTGTCTACTTGGGCCAAGACATTTGAAGACAACCTGTTTCCTTAGACTATTTGGGGCACAAAACCTGATTTGAAAAAGTAGGCCAAAACCACACTGCTGACATTCATGCATTCTGCTCAACGTATCAAATTCATTGGGAAAATCTGTCTTGTCCAAGTGTGAGTCAGGTTTTGAAGGGAAACATTCTCCACCAATGACACAAACAGAATTAAACAACAAAGACCACCCAGGACACTGGGAATTTCAAATTTCTTGGCCTTAGTTTCTCTGATTTGTTCTTCCCAGCTTCATGTGTGCTCTTTGAGACAGAAAAGAGCTTTTCCTTCATTTTGAACTAGTGTTTGTCTTCCAATGAAACATTCGTGAAAGCAGCTGGTCCCAGAGGTGGAATGTTCCAAAATCCCATTTTGGAGCCAAGTTCGTATGTTATAGAGTCAGTTGTGACACCACTTTATAGAGAACAGACAATGAGTTTTGGATCTTGTGAGTACCTTTTCTCCCTGCAAATAAGTTCCCTTCCCCCATTCTTTTGGAAGCATCTCAGTCTGTATTGGAAACAGAGGATGTAATTTATTTTTATCGCCTTCTCTGTCAAACTAGCCCACTGCCACAGGGTTCTGCTTTCAGATGTAGCAAGAGGCAGGAGAATCACAATGAAGAACCATTCATTTCAGTGGCTCCTCCTCTGTTTCCTTATCTTATTTTGAGGCTACCTACTGTGCTGTCTTATCACTCTTTCTGCAAAACTTCTCTGCAACTTGACCCCCCTGCAGAAAGAGCTGACCTGCTTAGACCTCCGTGCTTCTCCACTCCTGCTCCCATCCCCACAGAGCGTGTTGTTCCTTCCTTTATTACTGTAGGGCTCCTTTTTCACTGCCTGTCTTACCCCTCACTCTTCCCTAGCTCATTACACTGCATTACACTTCCTAGCTGAATGTACATACAGCTGTGTGGCCTCCTTGGGGTATGCGCAATTCCTCACTGTCCAGCCTGCCCTTTGATGTCTGCTGAAGAAGGATACATCTTCTTTTCCATCTCTTCACATGTGCCTATTAATTACTCTCTTCAGAGGAGCTGTTTACTGACTATCACTCTGTTTACAGTTGAATGCAGCTAAACATTTGGTCTTCACAGTTCTCCTCTTCTACACCACCCACCCAGTTTCTTCTCAATTGTTGCAAAATAGATGTCTCCAAATCTCTTTATAAAGGCACAGATACAACGTACTTATGTTCCACACCCAGCCTCCTGCTCTAAAATACTGGGTTTGCCTCACTTGCAGGGAAGTAGAGAAAGAAGCTATATTGGCGTTTTTGTCTTCAGGCCTCTAACAGAAAAGAAGCAGTGAAGCTTCTGCTGCACAGATTCCTACCTTTGGTGCTGTAGAAAACCCAGAAAGATCTGCAAGCATCAGACTCATGACCTGTAAAGAAATAATACAAACCCAGTATATGAACCACAGAAGTGTGCCCACTGAAATTAGAAGGGTTATCCAATGCATAAACTGTGCATATGTATTTGTGAGATCAAGGGCCCTTGGGCAGAGGGAATTTTAATAGGCTAGGGAGGAAAATATTACTCTAGCAAATGTGCAGAAAAATTGTATGGCTATAATGTAGCAGTTCAGATCTAAGATGAAAATTCCTTCAGATTTCCTCCTTATTCCATATGGAGCTTAAAATATTACTTAATAATATGAAATAAATTAAAAACAAATGTGGGATAAATTATGTTTTTTGCCAATGAACAGATTATTGCCCATCATAGAATGGTTTGGGTTGTAAGGGACTGACTTCCAACCCCTGTACTATGGACAAGGACACCTTCCACTAGACCAGGTGGCTCAGAGGTTCATCCAGCCTGGCCTTGAATACTGCCAGGGATGTGGCATTCACAGTTTCTCTAGGCAGCCTGTGCCAGTGCCCAACCACCCTCACAGGGAAGAATTTCTTCCTCATATGTAATCTGAACCTGCCCTCTGTCAGTTTAAACCCATTACCCTTTGTCTCATCACTCCACGTCCTTGAAAACATCCCTCTGCAGCTCTCCTGGAGCCCCTTTAGGCACAGGAAGGTGCTGTAAGGTCTCCCAGAGCCTTCTCTTCTCCAGGCTGAACAACCCCAGCTCTCTTGGCCTGCCTGCACGGGAGAGCTGCTCCAGCCCTTGCTGTTTGTGGAAGAGGCAGCTGCTGCTTTCCCTGATCGAGGCTGCCCCAGCACTGGGCCTGGAAGGAACAGAAGCTTTAGACTTACTTACAACCCGTAGTTTGGAGACCGTACCTCATGCAGCAGAAACCAGGGACGGGGTGGGGCAGGGAAGGGCCAAGGAAGGAAGTTCAGGAAGGACTGTGGAAGCACACACAGCCAGCTCAGCTTACAGAGCCTTCCAGCTGAGAAGTCGAAGGGTACAGAAACATGGGAATGAACCTGTGTGTGGTTATTTTCCATCAGTTATCCCAGATAGGAAAAACAGCCACACCAGAAAAACAGACGGCAAAGCCTGACGTGTCAATTTTGGCGTCATTCACACTCTTCCCTGATACTCCTGGAAACGCAGAATCTGCATTTATATCCAAAACACTTTTTAATGAGTGCTTTATTGACACATTTGTTCTACCTCTATGTAACAGGATAATGATGAACAGCTGGCTACAGATAATGACAGGCACTAATTTATATTGGGTTACTACCTTCAGATTCTGTAGGCTGTTACTTTTTTTTCTTTTAATTTTTAGCATTCTTGCCCTCTGTTGTACTTGGATTTTATGATGCTCACATTTGCTATTCCTGCGTGCTAGGAAAGGAATAAGCATTTTAAAAGCTTTATGTTTAATTACACTTTCAGCTATTAATTAGACACATAAACAAATTAAATGTACATTTAATTAAATGTTACCCATTTACACGGGTAAACTGGAAACAGAGTCCATCGACTTTAAAACCAATATTGTGTGCATTTATCTTAATTAGTCAGGTAGTGTTAGGGATTAATGAACTGTAACTGTTATATTCATAATCAGATGCATTAGCATTGGTGTCTTTGTGGCACACAGAAGATGAGTTAAGCTGGGAGCTCTCTCCTGCTAAGTATTGTACAAACAGAATGGGAGGTGCATCTGCAACACTTTCTTTGTCACCTTGAAAAGGAAATACTGATACTTTATTTAGCTTTTACAGGTGTGAACTGAACATTCAAAACATCATCCAAAACTTTCCCCTACCTTGTCATTTCATATTTACACCCAGGAGACTCCTTTCCACAGAGTGGCTATTCAGTATCTCGAGAAGTGGATTCTCATTCTGGCCCATCCAGGTTCTAGTCTGAGCGAATAAAACTCATGAGGAAATATTAAGCCCACAAATGGCCTAAAGAACTCAACTGATTGTGAAAGCAGTTATTTCAGCAGTCAGAGAAAGTCTGGAGCACTTGATCTGGCTGTGCAGCAAACAATTGGCTATGTGCTGTCTTCCCAGCAAACACACAACTAGGGCTGGTGATTAATTCTGCTTCTGTGATAAACTAATGCTTCTGATCATCTCTGCTCATTTATTAGTGCTGGGAAGTAAAATGTGGAACCATAACTCCTCAGATATTTCGTTCTACAGATGAGTTTATAATTTCAAGTTTGGAGAATTTATTTTTATAATTGATACACACTCATTCAAGTTCATAAAATTTCTTTAGTTGTATTGGACCATCACAAGCATTTCTTTTTCCTTTTTGCATCGTGTATAGAGAGACTGTGCATTTAATTCAACACTGTGTGTAAGAACTTCCATGAGCGTAAGGAACCACTTAGCTTACTTGTATATAAAGAGGTAATCCAGCAAACTGGTCAATCAGCCTGTTCTGGCATTTCCAAATCTTCCTTTGACATCAAGATACAGTGAAAAAGCATCAGCACAAAAATAAAGTAGAGCAAAAAATCCACATTACTAACTTATCAAGACACTGCTGTGTCCATTTTGTACAAGAGTTTGATTCCATTTACTTTGAATAATTTCCTCCTGGATTTTTTTTTTTTTAAGAGCTGAAATATAGAATTTTCCAAAACAAATAAAAGGTGGTATGGTATTCAGTGCTTTGATGGGGAGAAATTGCTCCAGCTATAGGATCTGCATTTTGAATGTTTTTCTGAAGTCCAGGACTAGCAGGGCTCTACATCTAACACAGACTGCACTTTGAGTTATATTGTAAATGATTTTCTCATCCGTTCAATCACAGTTGGCAGCAGCTGCTGATATAGTTATAGTTGCTGATGTCTGGCTGATATAGTTTATATTTAACTCCTTTTGTCTCTGTATGTTTAGGTGATACTATTAAAACCTTCCAGGATCTCTCCTGAAAATAAAACAGCCTTGGCATTCCTGTTTCTCTAGTTCACCTGAAATAACCAGAATTCCAAATATTTAGCCCAGCCCCTGACTTTCTAACAGATCTGCCCTCCAGGATCAGTTACAGTCACTATTTTGGGGAAGATTTTTTTCTCAGCTAGTATAATTTTGTTAAAGATTTTTTTCTTTTAAAATCAGGTTCTATTTAACAGATGTTATTAGTTGCATCAAAACATTTTAAAAGTCAGGATTAGGAGAGAACTGAAAGGGATTCTGTTTACAGCCCAGATAATTTGCAGTTTCAGAGCCTGGTCTGGACAGTTTCTGACTGATACAAACAACCTGAGGTGACTGCAGTGAGCAGCTGAAGTACTGAACATGCACACGCAGCGCTTGTGATAGCAGTTGAGCTGTGTATTTGTATCTTAACCAAGAAATAAACTGTTTTGCCAAGGCATCCAGGTTGACAGAGGGATTAACTTCAGTAAAACAAATGAAGGTTAAACAGTACAAAACTCCCAAATGGCACCTGACTTATCTGCTCTGTGGCAGCACAGAGCTGAGGGGGAGAGCAGAAAGGATTGCAGCAGTCTCCTCTTAGCACGGTTCTCCCCAGCCTGGGAGACTTCCACCTCCTTGCACTGGGCAGAGGAGCGGCAGGAAGGCAGGAGCTGGGCCTGCCTTGCCCCAGGGACTCCCCTCCCTGCAGTCCAGGGTTGGTGATGCCCTGGGAGCAGGGCACTGGGAGCAGGGAGCCACAGCCCGTGCGCAGAGGCAGGAAGGTGCCGGCCTCCTCCTTCATCCCTGCTGGGCCTGCTGGAGCCCCACTCTTGATATGCTGCCAGGCTTTAAAGTGCTTTAAAGTTTCCTCTTTTTACAGGACATTTTAGTGTCCACAGGCGGGGGGTATTAGGATGCAGAAGGTATTGGTATTATAAACAAATAGCAAAGTTTACCACCCACTGTCTTGGTTGTCTTCTACACATGGTTCCATTTTACTTTTGGTCTGCCGTGATTTCCAGATGCTGGGGGAAAAGGTTTAATTCTTGGGGAAATTTTAATTAATGAAAAATCCAGAATCTTTTTAGCAGCAACTACTCGGTAGCTGGAGGAAAACAAAGGTAAAGTCCATTTTAAGACCTTCCCTTAGGTGGATGCTTTAGATTTGCAGGAGAGCTTTTCTACATTACTCCAAATGCTAATTTTAGAAGAACTGTATTTAACAAAGGTATCCCAACATGCATCTCTTACACACACACACACACACAAAAAAAAAAAAAAAATCAAATGGAAAAATAAAGAAGGAAACATGGGAAAAAAAAGATGAAGGACTTGTGATGAGAAATTATATGCGAACAGGACAGCATAAGTGTGGTGAAAGAAAAAGATGGGCAAATGGCCATTTTTACTCTCTGTGAAAGTAGTGACAAACTTGTAAGTCTGATTCAGAAAAGGGAAGAGGATTATTGATGGATGTTCAAAGGCTGGATTTAGAATTATTACTGGAGTAAAGTTCAAATTGGGAATGTGTGCTGGGGAGGGCGCTGGGCATTTCTCCCACTGCTGCTGCTGAAGCCATTCTAAAAGGCAGCCTGACATGGCTGGGTCTGACCTCCCCTGTCTGGCCAGACCATGCCAGAGCTCTGCCTCTGTAACAAACGTGCCTGATCTGCACTCTGGGCACTGGAGCTCCAAGGGTACCGAGGACACACTCGGAGTCGGAAGCGGCGCCCAGCACAGCAGCTGTACTGACACCCCACATTCGAACATCAGCACTGCACACGGACAGAGCAGCTGGGTCTGCTTCTGTCTTTCATGTGCTTGAACTACAGACTTTTGCCCCCCGAATCTCCACAAAACCTACACAGATGCTTCAATCATCAGAAGTAACTTGGCACTGAGCTTCCCTGCACAAAGGGGCTCAGATCTAGGCAACCTGTCTCCAGGACGGGCAGAGACAGGAGTGTACAAGAGGCTGTACCTGTGGGATCAGCTGCTCCTGCTTTGCTGTCTGCCTGTGCAAGCCCCTTTCTGCTCTGCAGCAGCAAATGCAGCTCAGGCACTGCTGCTCCTCAGGAACTGGGCATTTCTGGCCTGGCTTCACAGGAGCAACAGCACTTCTTGTGCCTGCAACGTGCTCTGCTCCTTGAGAATGTGTCAGGCTTTGTTCTGATACAGGCAGAAGAGAGTTTTGCCACTGTTTTTCAAGCAACACATTGCCTACGAGAAGAGAGAAATTTAAAAAACTCACTGATTTACCATGTTAAAAAAAGATGGCACATTTATTGCTACATAAATGTTATATACATAGTGTTTTCTGTTACATTGACAGAAATTTTTTGAACTTCTTGCTGCTGGTTGGAAAGGTTTATCAGCAATACCTTGAAATTTGACACAGGGTACAAATCTGCAATAAACCAACAATGGAAACTGGAGAACAAGATGAGAAGCAATTCATCTCGGACAATTAGCTCTTACAATACTCCATAGGTACTACACGGTATGCTAGAACCCTACTATGGTCTTACAATGCTATTGTAAATTTCTGATATTAATGAACAGGTTATGGTAAATAACCCTACATTTTTACTACCTAATATAGTAAAATAAAGTAAGAAACTTTTTACTGAAAACTTTTTTTGATTTCAAAAATCTAGAAAGAGTAATATTTAGAATTCAAGAAATTTTCTTACAAGATTATTGTATAAAAGACTAGCTACAGTGAAAAATAAGCCAAATGTTTTTTTCTTTCTATTTTATGAAGGAAAGCTTCTGGGCATACTGCAAAGTCTAATATAGCCAAAAAGACAACAAGCTTAGAAGGAAAAAGGCCAGGCAGTGGCACGTGATCACTTTCACACGTCATAAGCAACAAATTCCGTTTAGCTGATAAACACTGAAATGAAGAACAAGGCCACAGATATAATCAGGTGTTATTTGATGATATATGCAAATTAAAGTAATGAGTCCACTAATTCCACAAACTGTTTTGTTAGGAACCAACCAAAACATGAGCTTAAATGCATTAGTTTATTTTATCAATCCATCTTTTGTTCTTTCAAATGAAATGACTTCATAAAAATTATAGTTTTGTTCCTGTTTTATGTGTGAACCAATTGCCAGTGATGAAAGATGCACTATATAAACAATAGCTCAGACAACCTTGGCTTAGGAAATTTCCTCCCATGGTCATTGCAGTGGAAGACAGTTTCCATGGAAGTTCAAAGGGATTTTAACCATTTCAACACATCTGTGACAAAGGAATACTTATGGACACTATTCTGGTGGAGAAACATTTAAAGGTTTAATGCTAATATGGCTTGGGACGGGGCTATTTGCATTTGATTCACACTATTTTTTCTCCACTGACAAGCCATACAACATGACATGATAGTTAACGGGTACAGGAAGGAAAAACTGGTGACCATTGCTCTTAAGATTCCATTACGTAATAAGCCCACCTTGCTGGTGGTTATATCATCACACTACCTGCCACGGTGAATTTAGGATTTTACTATTCACCAAAGTTACAGCCTGAAAAAAATCTCCTTTGTATTTTAATGCATTTTGTGCTTACATACAGCTAACACTTTACATGTACTATATGTAGTACTTACTGCTCGGAAAACAAAGCAACTCTAACAAAGTAGATTCTCCCCACCCAATTTACACTTCACGTTACAAGCTTTACTATGAAGCCTAGAAGCCTAAAAAGGTTTTGTTTATAAT
The DNA here is from genome assembly GCA_013390105.1 of Tichodroma muraria. NCBI lineage: Eukaryota > Metazoa > Chordata > Aves > Passeriformes > Sittidae > Tichodroma > Tichodroma muraria. Next base: position 10,314 of record WAAG01024037.1, read on the forward strand.
TAGAAAAAAAAAAAAAATGTTTGAGGAAAGTCTGAGGGAAAATAAAAATCACTTTTTAAATCCAAGAAATGTTATGGTCACAGTATTGCTCCAGCCTGCAGCCTTCACGAGGCCTCTGAGTGGCTTGAGGCACAGAGCTCAGTGTGGAAGGGGAACTGTGACCATAACTGTTCAGATTACCAGAGATCAAAAACAACATAAAAAAAGCTATACCAAGGAATAGTTTCCTATTGCATGGAGAACACTAGTCATATGGCAAAAGGAGAGGAAAGGACAACAAAAGACTTTTCCCTTCCTTTTTTAAGACACTAATAGGTATGCTGGGAATGCTACGGGTCGACGGTTGTCACTGCTTTGTTCTCTGAATGTGAACAGCTTTAGTAAATGCTGGCATTCAGCTGAAATTTTATCAGCTTTTAACATGTTAACTTTTCCCTTTATATGTAGACCTTTACAGTTCCATAACAATAAATAAAATTTGTAGTTACAATGCATTTGTCAATTCAGTTTAGGCACAAGGCAACTTCCACAATGAGTGGAGAGATCACAACAGTCTCTGATTGTGCAGAAGCGACACACTGCTTGCAACAGAATGATATGTTCAGAGTATCTCATGGGCTGAAATTCTGTCTGAAGATCTTGTATCTTCACTCCTGATGCAGGTGTTGACCAGTAGCTTTGATCATAAGATTGCATTTGAGTTTCTTGCTTCAAGTGTTTTCTCCTGTCAGGTTTGTGTCTTCATATAATTTTAGTTGTCTGTGTCCTTGTGAAGAAAGGTCACCTTCTGTGTATCCTACCAATAATTCTGGAATTCTAGAAAGAAATTTAGAAGAAAGAGGTTATTAGGAAAAGAGTAATTAAAAATCTTAGTATCAACACTAGAGACCTAATTTAAACTGGATTTGGTGGCATTTTCAGTCATTCAGTTGCAAAAGAAAATCACATTGAGAGACCCTGAAATCCCCCATTCCAGAGATACCCATCTATAACATGACATATTGAAGAGATTACTCCAAAGAACCTTCTGTTGGGCCTCTCTGGATATGGGAGAAAGAATAGTCTGCAGATCTCAGACCTTCAGTTTGTGTCTGACTTTGCTCTCTAAACCAAGCAGGAGACAGTGCCAAGTGCACTCCCTCCTGAAGGTAAATTGCCATGTTCCTGTACAGCCTTTTCTGTCAACGTCACGCTTCAGTCAACCCATAAAGGTACTGCTATTAAAAAAGCAAAGTCACCAAACTTTTCGAAGTGGTTATTTATATTTGTATGGCAAGAACAGACTAAGTTTGCTGTAAATCAAAAATTATCTGACAATTCCAAAGTAGCCAATTGCTCTTGTATGAAATAAAACAAATTAGAGAAATTCAAAGCATTAAAAATTATAATATACACAACAACAAGAACCCTCCCAAAACACAAAATTTAGTAAAGTTCTGGATTAAAACAAGGGCACCGAACCCAAGTTCTTTTATTATTTTTGAAAGTGGCAACAACTCTACTGGAATACTCAATTTTTTTCCTTTTAAAATCAAGGTTTCACAACTATTTAGAAAACCAACCAACAACATGAATAAACCCAAAAGACTGATATTCCTGTAGGGCCTCCCCATCAGTATGTTTAAATGAGATGATACATACTGGGCTACCTTGCAAAACTGCAAACACTACTTTTAAATTTTAACTATCTTCACCAATACAGATTGTGACTTAAGACAGTTCCCAGTCTCTGCTGGGCAAATGAGAGGAGTTAGAATGACTGGCCTTGAGCCAGAGAGCAAATCTCTCTGGGATGAGGAGTCTCTGAAACTGTATCAGCACTGGGAAACAATACGTGGATTTTTAAATGAACTAATGTCATATTTAGACCATTTAAAGATGTATAATTCATCTCTATTAAGCTTGGCTTATCTAGCAAGCTGTTCACTGTTCCTCTGATGTCATGCCAAGAAGGCCACCTGAGCCAAGAGACGTAGCCATTGGCAACGAGGCATGAAAATAAAGAGACTGACGACAACTTCTTGAGGTTTTATTATAAACCCAAACAAATCTGCAGCCTTCTGCTTCTGCTGAGAGATGTGAAATCACAGAGAAGTTTGGTGCTGCTGGCAGCTCAGGAACTAAACCCACCATTCCCAGGTGCCTCCCCCACTTCAGCCGACACAAAGCAGCAGGAGCCATCCCCTGACGTACCTGGCTGGTGTTCACATATGACCCATAGGGTTGGTAGTTTCACTCAGGCCAGGGTGGCTTCCTGGGTGCGGTGTTGGTGGCTCTGCCGATACGGCAGAAACTTTTTCTTCTTCCCTTCTCTTAAGGCAGGCTGCTTTAGGGTTTAGGTTTCGCTCTGTAACAGAAAAATCAGAGTTCTTAATATCCTCATACGCTGACACCGTGAGCAATATCGGTACGTGAACCCTGGAGTAAAAATAGCTCTGCAGCTTCCCTCTTCAGCTGCTGGCACCCCCTGCTCAGCCGCAGGTGTCCAAAGCTGCAGACAATCACTGCTGAAAGTCCTGCCAGACAGCTCCTAAACTGGTATTTAAAAAAACCAAAGAGACAAAAAGCCAAACCCAAACCCTTTCAGCAGTCTACATACACCTTCAGAAACTTTTAAAAAGCACCTTCTTTATCAGCATAAGACACTGAAGTACTAAATGAGAACTGTCTGTAATTTACAATATAATAAAATAGAATTTATCCATTTTTTTGGTAGGCTGAAGTCTTACCAACCTTGCTGACATCACACTAGTTTTAGTAATGTTGCTGCTTCTTTCTTCCCAGTAAGTATCAGCCAGCTGTTAGGGCAGCGGGGGCAGCACACCCTGAATGGATAGTTCTCATCAGCCTCAATCCTGAAATCGCCTTGTGCCCATCTTGGTTCAATCAAAAGACTGTGATGACAGTCACATACAGCAGGAGCATTATTTTTTTTCAAAACCCTATTTCCTCTCACATTAAAGTCAATACTTTATAATAACCAGCTGTGGACCAGCTATCAAGGTATTTTCATCAGTGTGTTTCCACTTCCCCACTTAGATGTAGATTTGGATCTCGTTTCCAAATAATGACAGTTTCTAAAAGTCAACTGTTTCTGTTCTTCAAAATGGCTTTTCATGAATCAAATACAGAAGATGTCACAGGGGTCCAAAAGACACACAAAACCCATGTAATATATTCCACTGTGGAATTTAATCAACATTTTAAGGTATTTTCTAGCTGTCAGTGCATTCTGTTTTGCAGTTGGAGATGGCAGATACAATTATAACTGCGAGAAGTCTGCCAAAACTGAACAGACAGCACAAGCCCTTCTCTTGCACTGCACAGGCACCCCTCTAGTAACTGCAGTTTACTGACCCCTGTGCATTTTAGCTCATCTGACAGAGACTATTTTGGATGGACTTGATAGTTCTGCTGTCACCAAAGTCATTATCAACAGCCTCCTACTGCATTTCCTTGAGGATGAGCACTCCTAAAAAGTCTATTGAAAAAAAACCCCAAAACTGCTAACTTTCCGTAATCACAGTTTTCTTTGTCTAACTGTGGCTTGCCTTGAAGTTTTAAAGATTTAATTATGTGGAAACTTTGAAAGGAAGTTAATTTACAGTGATTTAGGAAATGGAGATAAAACCCCTGGCCTACACCGACAGCTTAAATCTGAAATGGTTCATTTTGAATAGCACCAATCACAAAATGAGAAGCTTCATTACCAGCAGAGAGAGGAAATTGTTTATGCAATTACCTAAAGCACTGTGCCAGCTCCTGTGGGTGTCACACAAAGCTCCGGTCACTCACTCGCAGGAACAGGTGCAAAGGGGGACGGGCAAGACAAACGGGAGCCGGGGCCTCTCTCCAGGAGGCCCCTCGCGCTTCCCAGCGCCGGCCCCGGACACACGGAGCACAGGGAACGTGTGAAGGGAAGTTCTGCATTTACACTGCCTGTACAACAGGGCCAGTTTAGCTGTTAGCACACTGAAAAAAAGATTCCTACCACAGACACCAGGGTTGGAAGTCCTCTGACCGAGGCAGAGTGATTTTATTAACATGGAGCTTCCTGTGAATTACAGAATCTGTGAGAGCAGGGAGATGGACTTGATGCTTTTTAAACACCAAAACCCACGCTTGACTAATGCCCCTCTGACTTCATAATACTCAACCTTATCTTCTAGACCATGGCAAGCATTTTCAGACCAAAATAGCGCCTGAGATCTAAGTCTCAGAGATGCTAAACTGGATTTTACAATGGTCCCCGCTGCTGTCTCATCTGCAGAGCAGTTGCTCTGTGCCTTGGAAGAGCTCTGGCTAGACTCAGTGTGTTTCTTTACCAACAACTGGATGAGTAGAAGTGCCTGAAAGCACAGCATCTCATCCTTACTGCATGAAGTACATAAGTTTGTGTTAAGTTAGTTATTTAGTCACTTTTAATAAACTTCTAACTGTTGCTTGGATGTTCTGTGCAAAATGCAAGCAACAAATGAAAAAAGGGAAGTAAAAATGAGGTACACAAAAATTGTTATCGCTCAGTGACATCAGCGATTCAAAGATGTAGTGCAGTGAGCAAATACAATCACTGATATATCCACATCTCAGACTTTTCACTTGATGCACTTCCATCAGTGAGACACTAAGGAAGATGGCTGCTAATGGGCCCCAAACAGCAAAACATGAGGACAGTCATTTGGGAAGTGCCACCTCCACAGAACGAGACTATTTCTGTTGGAAGGGCCTCCCAGCCACCATGCAGTCTGACTCAGGGCTGACCAAATGTTAGAGCAAGGTGCCCCAGAACTTCAACATGTCTTTGACAAAAGTAGACAGGGAGATTAAAAGTCAACTGTGGCTTCACCAACTCACAAGAACAGAAGAGTTGAAGAACCAGACATGATTCCTAGAACCATCTCTCCTTATGAGAATGAATGGCACAAAGCAGTTTTCCTTCTGAACCTACCCAGCAGGCCTGTTGTTTCTTTCTTGGAAAAATTTAAAGGAATCAGAGAAAGAAGATTCATGCAAACCCAACTCTGATTCAATTAGAGTAGAAGTTTTTTCCCTTTCCAGTACATGTTTAATGCAAAAACTTAAGAAAACACAAATTCACTGCATTTTAATATTTCAATTATGTAGAGTTCATCCTAAAACACATCTCTTATTGTTGCTAAAGCTTTTCTACTACTAAACGAGCGCTTGCTACAATAGAAAGCAAGATGTATCAATCTTTTAAGTTAAGAATTTGCCATGAAAACTTAAGTGATGACTAATTGAACAGGAAAAAGAAAGGTCAAAGCATGAACCTTATACTCAGTTTCCCTTTTTCATTGTTTTTTAAAGTAATTCTTTACTTTTTCTAAAGAGCTTCATCATCATTACAGAACAGCAAACCCATTTTCAGTAGCTCGTTTCTGAGCAGGTTCCAAGAGCCCCGCACTGCTCCGTGGACAAAGCTGCGGCAGGCGTGCCCCAGCCCCGAGGCCACTGACCTCTCACTTGCTGCTCCAGGCTGAGGATCACGGCCACAGCCTGGTGGAGGATCAGCAGCTTCGTCTGAGGCTTCTCACTCTTCAGGTGCAGCTGGCACATGCGGCCCAGCTCCTTGAACGCCTCGTTAATGTCTCGCACGCGCAAACGTTCCCGGGCGTTGTTTGCCATTCTTCTCTCCTTTTCTCTTTCTATTTTCTGCTCCGGGTTTAAATCCTCATCTTCGTTAGTACTGCTGCAAGAAAGCAAACGTAACAGGATATTGAAGTATCACTGGTATTTCAAACAAGTGATCCTGGTGCTGACGCCAAAAAGGTGAAGGATAAAATAATTTCCAACAAAGTTTTTGCTATTTTCCAATACATCAGCTTATATAAAAACACATTCAGGGAATTTTCATGTTCTTAAATAAGAGTTTTACTTTTGTTAAAGACCACACTGGCCAATTTTAGAACTGTTTTTTCTTCTACTACTCAGCGTAGAGCTAAACAGTTATATTTAGAATTCTTGACTGCCTCAAATGATATCAAGTTGCATAGCCTTTTTCAATATAGGTTCATCCAATTTAGTCCAAAACTGTGCAAAACCTCTGTTCTACTAAAATTAATACACTAACATGCCACTGAACACATGTGTTCATACAGATTATGCTGCCTGTGGCTGCAAAATTCTGACTGTTTACTGTTACCTCAAATTTCAATGCTTGTATCAGGCAGATCCAGAAGCATTTACCAAGGGTCAGCTTCAGTTTTGCGTCTGTGGCTTGGGAGGGGACAAAGTGTTTCAAGAGGGTATTTAGCCACAGTGTTTCACCTCAGGCTCCAGGTCAGGAGCTGGAGCTCTCCGCTGCCACAGACTCACACCTAGAAGGGCAGCCCTGGCCCAGGTACAAAGTATCACTAATCTCTGACACCTGTGCTCTGTACTGGGCAGGGCCCTCAATCTCTTGCTGCTTACACGTACAGGCAGACATTAGGCATGGCACTAGCGTAAGAGAATGCACACTTGACATATGATTTTCCCAGCAAATCCTCTACTTTGTATTTAAATATATACAGATATTATAAACTTTTTCTGCCTTTCAGCTGCCTATTGGTGTATGCACTGCAGCAACACAAAAGCCTTGCAATAAATTTATCAAATGTAAGAACAACATGCTACTGAGCATTATCAAAACACAGATTCCGCAGGTTATGTCAGCAACGCACCTTGTTCTGCCTCTGGATGAGACCTTGATATCCTTCTGGGAGGACTCATCATCTGATTTCATGTCATCTGATGAGGGGGGTTCATGGATATTTTCATCCTTTTCCTTATGTTCAGACTTGATTTCTGTTGGACCTATAGCCACAGACTGGCTCTGTAAGCCACCTGACAGTGCTGCAAGCAACCAGAGAGCAGAGTGAATGTCACAGCACTGAACCACTGCACAGAACTTCAGCAGATAATGGCAATGAGGGGCCAGAGCTGAGCACGAGTCTGGGGAGACAACAGGAAGAACTAACAGAAACAAGAAATCCTGGTAACACTGCTGTACTCGGCCATGTGCCATGGGTTATAAAGCAATCACAGCTCACAGAGCAGCCTGATTGGTAACAGCTTAGTCTAAGGAAAACACTGTTTAAGACAAAAGGACACTGAGTGAAGTAAGGAAATCTGCATCTGATGTCTGGGCTACAAATTGAAGGGCAGAGCTGCACTGACATTGAGGCTTGGGTTTAGGCTGAATGTGCAACACCCCCTAAATGGTACTAGCATGCTAATAAAGGACCTGAGTTCTGTTTTCTGCAGTTTACTTCTTCAGCTAAAAATGGAAGGAACTGTAAACACGGGTGTGGAATGACCTCCTTCCACTGGCTGTGCTGAACTCTGGTCTCAGCCCACTCCACAGCTCTCCTGCCCGACTGGGAAATGGCTGCAGCTCTGCAAGTGGATCATGGCCCCTTACGCTGGAGAGACGTGGCTGTAATGCAGCCTTCTCTTGAAATTACACTGGGATAATTGAGGGATGCCCTCAAAATTGTTGCAGGAGTCCCCAACACTTGTGGTATATCGGATCTGTTATTAATTTTTATTTTTCAACATTATCTATGCCCCTATCCCTTGCACTGATGCCGTTTTACTAAGATCTACAGAGCCTCACTGGCTCTGAACTACTGTAGACCCTGTCCAGCATTTAAGCCTGGAAAGTTACCTCTGTAGCTGTCTTGTGTTTTATGATTTAGTTCTGTGCTCTGAGCAGAAACTGTACTGGGAAGAACTGAATGGTTGCTGTTGAGGCTGACACCTTCTTCCCGGTGAGTCCCAACCTAAAGCAAGGCGAAGCAAAGATTTTAATTAAAGATATGATTCAAAGAAATGGTCCAAAAATAGATAGTTTAAAACACTGAAAGTATTTGCTGGATTAGTGACCCAAGTTAAAAGTCTCACTGAGTAAAGGAAAGATGTAGTTGATAGATGCTGTTAGGCTGAAATACCTGATTACACCTTACTGGACTGGGCTGAGTCTTAAGCAGTGACCAACCCTGTTTGGAATAAAATAATCCAGGTATCTAACTATTCTAACCACCTATCTTCTCATCTACTCCTTCATAATACATCATGATTTAATTTCTGAGCAGCAAGCATTGAGATGAAGACTCTTGAAAAATTCTAATTTTGCATAAACTTGAATTAATGATAATTATGTGAGACAGCTTTGAGTGTGCATACCTAACCTGAAGAGGCAACTTGTTAAAAAACTGCTGCTCAATACAGAATACTGTCATCAACTTCTATTAAAAAAATATTTGTCTGAGAAAAAAAGAGGTAAAGATACACTGCCTGTATTTAAATAATTTGGAACACAGGCCATTTAAAGCTTTTGATTTCTAAAGGCACAAAAGTCCTTAAACATTTACAATATAACCAACATAATACAATTAAACAGTTAAAAAATTAACAAAGACGAGGGATTCTACCATTATTTGTATAGTTACAAAAACTGGCTACAGATGAAGCTTTTTATTGGAACAGTAGCAAACATGTCAACTAGAAGATTAAGCCTTTAATTAAATAGGTTTATTGCCTGGAGTTACACATGAGAACCACTGTTTTTCAATAAATCCTTCAATCCTAGTAAACTGCTGAGCTTTGAATCCCTCTTGAGTAATTAATGCAGCTTTTACCTTTCATGTCTTAGTATGGGTTTTACCCAGAGAGAGATAAATACCCTTATGCAAGTTTATCCTTTGTTTAATATACACTTGTTCCTGTAAGCTAATGCACAGGAACAAAAAAAGAAAGGGGGAACCCCCCCTCCCCAACAACCCACAACTAATATCAGGTCATTCCGGGCTGCTATTTGTATCCATTGTTCTGCAGAAAATCTCCTCTTGTATACTGTGGAATATCTGTTGCTATTTCAAGTATATTTTATCTTCCTCTGCGTGTAATGGGCTTTGTTTGTGAGAAGTTTTACTCCGGATACAGTCAGCCCAGCTCCTGCAAGAGTCATGAACTCGCTGGGAGGAAAGAGCTGAGCCCGGGCCTTTCAGCCTAAGAGAAAAAACTTTACAACTGGAACATGAAGCTCATTCTCACTCTGAACTTTTCCAAACTGAGTCCCTAATTCTTCCTTGCAGGTTGTGTGTTTTATTTTCTTCATCTGGTCATGCTTAGTCCTAACACTTGAGGGTGCTTTTATTCAAACTACTAGAATATTAATTGTTTCAGGGCCAGGTTTGTTCCAAAATCTGCATCTTAGAAAAGACAAAGATTTCTTAAAGCTGTGTACAAACATAGCAGCTGCCAGAGCCCCAGCAACTTTCAAATCTAGAGCGAATCTAAAGGCGATAGATTAGCAAATCAGTTCTGATAAAGGCAGAGAATAGATGAGAAATAAAACCTGAATTCAAGTCCATGTTCCAAACCTCTGGAACCAAGATGTACAAATTAAAAGCATACAATTTAGATTAACAAGACTTACACCGAAATCTTAAGAGCTAAAATGTTACAAAACTGACCATAGCACTGATTTTTATCTGTGATCTATGATATACCAGAAAATCCAATCTGGCAAACAAAAACACCCAAACAAAATGACTTGCTGAAAGTCACCACATGGGATGTGGAGGCCAACAGCTCTGTTTGCTACAGTTACAACTGTAGATCGTTGGCTGCTTCAAGCTACCAAAGATTCGAGTATCTTAAACACTGAGTTATGAAAAAACTTGGTTTGCTCCCCTTTCCCTGGACTCGCACTGCATGGAGAAAGGGCTCTCCCCATCTGCATTTCAATGGAGCACAACCTCGGGCTTCCTTTAAGTCTTGTGAAAGGCGTCCGGGGCCATCAGCTCCGCGGCGCTCGGAACAAACGAGCTCTCGACGTGTTTTATCGCTATTATTTATAAGCGATTCCCAGTCAGGCGCTTTCCTAGCGCCGAGGGCCAGCTCCGGGGGCAGCGAGCTGCCGGCGGCTCCCGCGGTGCCCCGGTGCGGGCGCGGGGATCGCGGCGCTGCCGCGGCTCCCGAGCGGTGCCCATTTCCATACAGCTGCCCGGGCCGGCAGCGCGGGCTGCGCCGCGGCCCCGGCCCTCGGAGCGCCGGCCTGCGGGGCCCGCGGCAGCGCATTTCGAAAGCAAACTAACTCGGAGTTAATTCATTCTCTCCGCCGCTAATCCAGCCTTGTTTCCATGGTCTCTCCTCCTCGAAGCTTCCCAGGCACACAAAATGGGAGACAAACGGAAGGCTGGGCTCTGCCACACCGCAGGAAGGCAGAGCACGCAGCGTGCGCGGAGAACTCAGCGGGGAGCGAGGAGCGAGCGGCGCAGGCACCGCTCGGGATCTGCCCTGAGCAGGGACCGGCGCAGGCACCGCTCGGGATCTGCCCTGAGCAGGGACCGGCGCAGGCACCGCTCGGGATCTGCCCTGAGCAGGGACCAGCGCAGGCACCGCTCGGTACCAACGCGTTCGCATCACTGCCCTTTGCCTGCTTCCTCCACACAATGCCAACCCAACGCAGGTCTGGCATGCAGTGCAATCACAAAAAACTTACCCCTCAGTAACCCCAGGTTGTGAAAAACAGTAGTCCTGTTTTTAGGACTTACGTTGTTGTAATTTACCAGGTTAACTGCATTCATTTTCATGTATTTCAAGAAAGACTTGTACACAGGGCAATCCGCAGCCCCTCTGATACTTGCAAATTAAAAACAAACAAACCAAAACAAAACCAAAAACACAATAAAACCCAAACCTGAGGGCAGAACATATTTCGGTTAAGTGGTAACATTTGGGATCTGAAACCAGAAAAACAGTTAAGTATTTTAGGCAACTAAATAAAAACTAGACAAATCATGAGCAGTGATGACACACAACTGCACGTAGGAGAACTGAGAGCGACATGTGGGGAAATTATATCTCTGTCCTGTTAATATTGGTTCTGCACCACACACTTTAGTTTAATTATTCATTTTGAGAACTTAGCACTGAAAGCTTTTGAGAAATGGAAAATAAAAATACCACTCCTGGCCTGAGTCTTTGAACTTTTCAAGCCCTACTAGCTGGTTGGTTCGGCTATGGTCATTAAAACCATTTTAGCCAAGGTGTGCATAATTAAGGCAATGAAAAGGGCTTTGTAATCAAGAAGTTTACACTTCAGACGGCTCAGAGTATCTCAGTGGGCGCATAATCTCTGCAGGGAAAGAGCAACTCTTGGAAGGGTTTGAGCAAGAGCAGAGGTTGGTGTTGGCAAAGCTGCTTAACTGCCCTTGTGTGCTTCTACTGGAGCAGGCACAGGGCACAAAGAGGGAGATCACCAATTTTCTTAAATTCCTGTTCTACCTGAAAAAGCCCTCTGACTTAAGGATTGAGTTTCATCCTTAACTGAGTTTCCAGGCCTTTTATTTATTTATTTTTAATCAGTTCAGGCTGTTCTTTTCCATTGTATTACAATGACAAATAAAAAGCAGCTTGAATAAGAACAAAAAGTATTACTTCTTAACTTTTCAATAATACATGAAATAAAATACAAATCTACTTCAAAGGCCAGTTAGCAAATATTTGATGAGTTTGAGATATTAAAAATCTATTTGAATAAGTCTAATGGCCAGCCCAGCTAAAAAGAAAACAAGACCATTCAGAGCAAGCAGGAAATGAAGTCAACTAGAGTTGTAAAATAAATCTGGCTCAAAAATTAAGCAAATGTTAAAATAAAACCATGCCTGGTTACACTAATTACATAAAAAGGAGTTAAATTACTCATTTCCTAGCTCCTTCTGCCAAGATCATCATCTTCAAGGGAAATTAAATTTATTTTTTTTCCTATTTTTTTTTTTAAAGAGCAAAAATGTTTTGTGTAAAGATCCCACCCTCCTACAACAAGGAAGTTTCATTTAGTGCTGAATTCCAATGAACATTTCTTGACCCTATGTCAAACAAAACTTCAAAAATAGGTAATCACCTTTATCAATGTTGACATTTCTCACTATGTTAGTCCAATACTCATTATTTTGTTAAAATTTACTGGATGTCACCTCAAGTAAAGAAGTATTTAAATCCGGAATGAAGGCTGGATCTTACAGTTCAGGTCATGTCAAATCCTCTGCTCTCCTACTTACAATTTAAAAAGAACACCAATCTAACAGTAAATAAGAGTTTGAAATTAATTGGTTATTGAAGAATTACCCCTTATACTTGGGGGGCATTACTGCAATGCAGTCATCACTAATAAAGCACTCAGTCTGCACCACAGCCAGATGTGCCAGCCCCTGCTCTGTACCTATTTCAGGACTCCATCCTAAGCCATGCCGAGTTCCTGCAATTGCAAATGATGTCTAAGGCCGCTCTTTGGGGACTGGGCAAGGCCACAACAGGATGCCTTCTGTTGGAGCCAATTATTCTGATGTAACAAAATTAAGGTTAATCCAAGAAATTCTTTAGCTGACTCACTTTTCAAGCCAAAAGGGCTCTGCAAGCTTGTTTCACCAAGTGAGGATGAAATGTTCAGGCAAATTTTTTTGTTGTTTTCTTAATTTAAGTTTATTTCTAACAGACAAGCATCTGTCAGTCAAATAATTAGATGGTAAATTAGGTCTGTATTACATTTAAGTTACACAACTACATTAAACTAGAGAAGATCAAGGAACTTCTGTCCATTTTGGAGAGTCATTTCCCACTGTCCCCTATTTTAATAAAAACTGAGTTGACAAAATATTTATCATAGCTTATTTAAAAGAGAAACTGAGATTTGTATGTATTTTGGCACTACCTGTATTTATTTTACTGTGTCTGGCTTAACAGTATCAGAAGGTTCCTCAAGTCACAGAAAAAATTTGTCACTGCAGTTTCAGTCACTCACTTTGCGCCACATCAAGACCAGAGGGGAAAAAAGTTTTCCTTTGTACAACTTTATTCCGGCCTACCCCAGAACATGGTAGAACTTTAACAACATTTTTTAAATATTAAATCTCAGTAGGTACTACGAAAAAATTCAAAAGTACTTATGCATCACTTCTTTCATTACTAAAAGTAACTGTGAACTTGTATAGAAAGCTGAAGTTGGATGTGCATTTGGAAAGTACCCCCTCCCCAAAGCCCCCAAACACACGCAGCTTATAGAAAGCAACCAGTTCTTTTTGATGTTTACTGCAGTGGTCCTGAAATTAATATAAATGGATGTGTGACGTGCGAATGGGAGAGCCTGGAACTAATTCTGTTTTATAGAATACAAACCCTTCAGCAATTGGGGTACCTAATTATTTTGATGATAGGTGAAATTTTGCCTTGATCACACAGTACCCAGCTGTGAATCTGTTTTATAACAGAAAATTTCACAGCATGTAACTGGTCTTTAAAATTACGCTGTAAACATGCAAACACATGGCACCACTAAAACAAGCATGTTTTTAAAAGCTCTTTTTCCTTCAAGCATTTTTGAGAAGGATGGAATGAAAAGGAAGAAAAAGGGAAGTGAGCAATGCTACAAATAGATTCGTTTACTGTGTAATGCTTTTAGCATATTTCTGATCTATAAAAAGCTCAACTACATTTTTTCAGAACAGTTCACATTTTTAAAGAAACTAGAAGAGATGGATTGAATTATTTCACTCTTCTTGGGGATTAATCTGAAAGTAGTTTCCTTTTCATTGTTACTTACACTACAGCTGTGCTCAAACTCCTTCTCGTTTAGGAAAAAAGTTTAAATTTTGAGCCTGCGCACACCATGGTTCCACATTCCAACAGCTTCCTCCCAGTCCTCTGCCAGCATCTGCTATTGAAGACTAGTTCCAATTTACAATAAACAGCTTTTCCAGACCAGAACACTTGAAATTCAGTCCTTCTTGACTGCTTTTCCCATTCAATCTCCCTATTCACCATTTCAAGGAGAAAACGGTTCTGCCAATTATTACACATCTGGAAAAAATGCATGTATAAGCCGAAACGCTCTCAGCAGAAAGTTTCAGCTTTCTGCATATGGTCACAGCAGGATTTTATGGGCCACTGACCAGGCCAAAGTCTAAGCTTTCCCATCTTTTTCCTCCCCCTCATTTCTGCCCACCCCCACTCCAACATTCTAATTGGAAACCCATAGCAGGTGCAAGCTGCCATCTTTTCCTCCACAAGAATCTCAAGTGGTTTCTTCCTGATAAATATTAGTCTTACAGCCCAGTCCTACCGCAGTAGGCTCTACAACAGTTTCAGTGCATCAGCTGTAATTGCTTTGCATAAACACACTCATGTTTTGTAACATCATTACCATGGATGCTTGTCTGTTGGCTGTTACAAGGCTGGATGCTCCATAGTTTGAGTTCAGGCTTCCAATTGGCCCATTGTGGGATGGTCCCAGTAAACTATGGATATCTCCATGGCCAGCTGACAGGCTTGTGGAAGGCCCCACAGCGTGGTTCCGCAGCACATGGATGGCATCATCGAGTCTGTCCAAGCGATCCTCCATCCGGGACTGCTGCGGGGAAGCAAGGGGGACAGGCACACCCATTACTGAAGAAATCCCCAGGCTCTCACACCACAACAGAGTCTATCTCGGAGGTATTAAAGATAGAAGATGAAATGTGGTATCAAAATAGTATCAAAAGACTTTGAGAGCACCTACCAGCACTACAAACAAACAGGAAAAAGAAAATATTATCTGGAGATTTTGTTCAAGATAGCATTCATTCCACAAATAGGTGGCAGCTTTGAAAGTGAAGCTTATTATAAGGTTAATGTTACTCAGCTGCTATTATATGGCATGAAAAGAAAAATGGAATCGCTACAAAATAAGCTAATGCAGGACAAGAAAGAATGATCACAAAATCAGCCTCACCATGCTGGAAACAATTAAGAGAGGCAGTGGTTTTTTGAGAATCTGTATTACGAAAAAACTGGACAAAACTTTAAGTTACCACTTTTTAAAATGGACCTTCAAACAGATTAGGTATTTCAGAAATAAAAGCGAGTTATTCGTGTTACTGTCAAAGTCTGTCTTAAAATTACTTTCTTTTATTAAAAGGAATACCAAAAAAACCCCAAAGCAAAACCAATTCTGACACTGCAGCTCTAGAAACTGAAATAGCAGGATGTTGGAGTCAAAAGATGGGTCATATACTACACTAATTTAAGTTTTTAATGGGGAATCTGAAGGAAACGTTAATTGAAACACAAAAAGGCACCATCTAAAGTGAAATAGTACCTCACAGACATCCTTTAAGAAGGACATTGCATCTTGCAAATGCTCGTGAAGTTGCTGTTCAACTCGATTTTTCTGGCAAAGTCAAGACAGAACAGGAAGCAAAGCACAGGTTAAGATTAATTCAAAAAAGAGGTGAGGAAACAGCTGATGTGCATGTCAGCAATAAATTGTTAGTCAAGTTAATGCAACAGAGATCTGATTATATTAAGATAAGAAAAGGCTAATATTTAACACTGAAGTTATATTAGGATTCTAAGATGTACATAACAATTATATTTAATTGCAAAAATATTGAAGAAAAGAAATCTGATTTAACTTATAATTTATTCTTGTTAGACAGAAAAAAATGGAAATTACATCTGTGGAAACTAGAAATATTAAGCAAGTAATCAAAACCTTCCCTCAAATTTTCCCTGTTTCCTTCCCAATATTGTATCGGAAATGTAAGAAGGAAGTCAGTAACTGAAATCCTCTGCTGAATCCTCAAAAGAAGAAAATCTACAATGCTGTAGATTACTGCCTGTGTGTTTTTCTTTAAAATATTTTAGTAATAAATGAACATTCCCCACAACAAATAATAATTACAAATAAAACGTATTAATACTTTAATCACAGTGTAATGCAAACAAGCCCTAGAGATTGCCATCTGAGGGAGAGGGGGAAGGACAAGAAAATGCGGAGGCATGAAGTCTTTATCTTTCTCCAGACTGAACTTTAGATAAGAATTAGCTATGGATTTGTGAAAAGGTACCAGAATCTCATAACAGTGCTTTAGCACCAGCTGTCCTCAGCACAGAAGCCTGATGCCCAAGGAACAGATGGTGAAAGACACACCCTGCACGTCTTATATTGTTCAACTGAACAGGCCATTTGTTAGCAAAGAATTCATTTGTAATGCTATCCTACTGTTTCCTTTAATGATATGCAGGATTTAAACAAAACCAAGGCTTCAACTCCTAAGTAAAAAGTACTGTGGTGCTTTCAACAATTCTTACCAAGGAGTGTAGAGAGTTTTCATAGCTGGGAGATGAGGGGGCTTGTCCTCCACTCCTCGACCACTGACTGGCACCTGTCAAAATTGTCTAGGTTAGTGCACAGATTTACACAGCAGAAGTGGGAAGCAGAGACTGTATTTCTCAACATAATTAAACCAAACGTATTTTGCATAAAGGTAAGCTAACATATGGGTATACAAAGGAGGAAAAATTCCTTCATTCAGCCTTACTGCGGGATAATTTTCAGATCCTGGCATCTGTAGGGTTAAGATCATTGTTAGTGACAAAGGCGGTGATATCTTCAAAGCACTTCAACATTAAAAAGTGGACTAAGTACACACACCCCATACTTGAAATACCTGTGTCACCATAAAAGACCTGCTGAATTCTTCTTCGGATTCTGTCCAGTATATGAAGGTGTATTTTTAATATTGTTAAAATACACAACAAAAATATTTAAAGATATTATATAANATAGATCCAATCCAATAGACACCAAGTTAAGGATAATTGGAGAACCATTTTTATGACACATTTCTACTAAAAATGAAAACTTAAAGATGGATCTAAAAGCTTTATCTTGTCTTGTACACTATACCATTTTAGATTACAATGCACTCCCAATTTAGAAGAGTAAAATAACACCTAAGTCATTCCCATTTGGTATTTCAGATATATTTAAGGTAAATCATCAGCAGCAGAATCATTGATTGTGCAACAAATTGACAATTAAATTCATATTACCTATACCCTGCAAATTCAAATACATAGCCATTCTGACATAAATATACCTAATTATCATGTAAATTTTAAAAATAATTAGACGTGAAATGCAATAACTAATAAAGCAGTACTTTTAACACAAAGCCTGAAGTAGTACAACATACATTTTTCTCACCAACTAATAATGCATCTTTTATAAAGATACTACATGAAATTCTATGGCCATTAGAGACAGCTTCCTTTCAGCCATACAAATGTAATAATAAAGCAATTACATTAATAAATTATGGATATACAATCCAACGCAGCTCATTAAAGGAAGAGCCTGTGGGCTTGTTCTTTCAATAACAGCCAGAGCTGTACGTCTGGAAAACTGGGGAAAGGTTTAATAACATTACAGTTCCTTTGTTCCGAGAGCTGCAAGTAGTTACCTTTTAAAGACAAGGTTTTATTTAACAAAAAGAGTACAGCTTACATAGCTATTAAAATTATTAAAATACCTAAATATTTCCTTTCTAATTAAAAAATAATAAAAATCTCCTATTTCACGAAAGTCCAGAGCTGCCATAATTGTGTTGGAATTCTCTTTTAAAATACAAAGAATTCAGTGAGTAAGTTTATAATTACCGATTTTCACTTCACACAGCTACTCTGGGTCTGGACCTGTAGTCACCGTCTGCATTGCTGTCATTCCTGAATTTGGGAATAATGCTTGGAGGGAGTCCCATTTATTTTTGCAAAGCCATTAATGAAAAAACTATGGAGTATTTTGGTTCAGCATAACGTTCGAATTTTTCCCTGCTCAGAACTCCGTTTTTAGAGACAGGACTGTGGTCAGGAGCACGCTTGCTGTCAGAACTCAGAGTACCAGTCCCTACAGCACAGCAGCGGCTCAGCATTAAGCAGGAAGGCGGCCAGGTGAGCAGCGAACGGACTGAAAGCCTGTGCATCTCTTCTGACACGTTTGTTTGGGGGGTTGAACTGAAGAAGGTGCTATTCCTATAGTGTAAGCCCAGAACAAAACTGCAAGCAGGACATCTCACAAAGGAGACAAAAAGAAAAGAAAGAAGGGAATAACCAACTCCTCCTGTGCAATGCCCAACCCAACTGCAACCTGCAGCTTTCGGTCACACCTCGGCACCGCCGGGGCTCTTCCCGAGCGGTGGCACTCTGCCTCCGTGGCTGCAGGTTGCCAGATGGCACCGATTTCCTGCTTGACTCATTCCACTCCCCCTCCTAGAAGTTTGTGCATGAAATCCACCAATTATGTTAAAAAGCATCCTGGCACCACAAGCCCTGCAATTAACAACTGCAGCTTTTAGTGCAGCACCAACACAGCAGCATTAAAAAACAAATAAGCCAGGCAAGTGTTAGGATTTACAGGGGTCACCGACAGCAATCACTGCAGTATTGTTCTTACCCCTAGTCTCCCCAACACTAATCCTCTGGCTCCCCTTTCAAACACACTCGGAGCTGCAGAGGGCTGGCTTTGCATCCTCAGAACCCACCAAACCTCCTGAATGCCTCTGATCCAGCAGAAGGATTCTTAAAATACCGAGGCTCCCACCATTCAGATCCCCATATAAACTTCACATGTGTGTGCACAATCATTAAAACTATGCAAGATGCTCAGCTCTGGGCATGTTTATGTAAAATTAAAAATTAAATGAGGGCAGGGCAGGCGAGACACGCACTATTGTCTCATAGTACTTGGGGGTTTTCATCAAGTTGTTCTCCAAGCTTTTACTTAACTGAATTAAAAAACGTCATTAATCCTCATTCAGCAACCTAAGAGCCAAAGAGTCAGTCATGAGCTTATGAACCCCAAGGTCTCACGACGTTGGTATCTGTCACTGCTTTCCCTGGTAAACAGAGCACTCCTACCGTAACTCATAATTAAAGGATGGGCAAATTATGACTTAAGCAATCTATAATACTATGAATGCTAACTAAACAAATACCTAACTGCAAAAGGGGAAAATGACAATGAAGGCTAAAATGCTCCAAAATATATTATTTCAGTACACATAAAACATTTGTTTTATCTGCAATAACTTTTTGGGTCAAGACAGAAAATGGCTACCAGGAGTATAAATAGCAATAAATGCAGTAGTAATTACTTCACATTGTGCTTCACCGTGTTCTTAGTGACTCATCTGGGAATAAAGATAAAAGTCCAGATTCATAAATGAAGGTAATTAACTACTGGAGCAATTTACCAAAGGCTTGATAAATTCCGTATCACTGAAATTAAAGGGGGTGGGAGGGTATAAATGTGAAGCAGATGCTAAGTTTGAGCCTGAAAAGGACTTCAGTATTATTTGCTTATGTCTTAACCATCAGAATTCAGAATAAGGAACACAAAGTGCAGATTTTGTAGATTTCACACAGGTTGCAACAGGCAAAGACGACAACAGCAAAAGGAAAACACGAATTTTAGTGACCTCAAATTTGTATTCTAAACTCGGAAATTAGCTAGTGCTTTCACACTTACAAAATGAGGTGCAGTATCTCATTAGGCAACTCCTGAAAAAAACCTCTTTGGGATCTTTAAAATTTTAATACTTTGAAATGTCAGAACTTCTTTCTTCCAGTCACAAAATATTTTCAATACTTGGTTTGATGTTAAAAAGAAAATAATAATAATTTTCTGGTCTGATGTGCCTTTTCAGTACAACAGAATACACAAACCATTTTTTGTCAACTGTAATCACTAAATCAGAAATCCCATTAATCCCATCATTACTCAATTCAACATGGATTATTCAGTAATAGAAAAGAAATGCCCAAAGCAGCTGCTCAGGTAAGCCATGTCAGATATTCATTAATCCATTACATCCACAGAAAACCAGAGCAGTGTCCATTAAACAGGAGTGAAGCATGAATGATGGAGGGTTTGAGTGACACTGCATATAGAGATATGCATATTCACATCCATATGATTATGACTGTATTTTGCATGCAATACCTTTACTAATTTTTTCATCTAGATTACAAAAGTGTTCAGCTAAGTTTGTTCTGTACCCTCTTCACCTTAAGGTAATTTTATTGTTTTATAAAAAGCACAACACTTATAAAAAAGTGACCAATAGCCAGGAGCCTGCAGGGATATATTAAACAACAGAGAACAGGGAAAGAGGCTGTTGTATAAATGTTAAATAAATAATTTAACAAATTGCACTATAGGAAAAAACAGGGTTAAAGTTACATCATCTTACTTGTAATTCTAGTTCTTTGTTAAACAACAAATTTAAGTCAATGGAGCTTTCACAGTCCTCTCTATATGGAGAACAGCTGTTCAACTTTTACTAGACAGCTGAGGCCACAGTGTCTGTGAAAGCAGCACTACCACTAATAGCTGTAGGCAGCTGCCCACAGTTCATCTCCACGCTGGAATGCTTCTTCCCACATTCACACTACAAACACACAAAGCACAGGTGACAGAGGTGGCTGCAATACACAGCATTTATTTTGAAAAATGCCAGAAATTCTTCTCCCATAGAATGAAAACATTCATGAAATATATGAATGAAAAGCTATCTTGTGTAAAAATTGGATAGTCTCATAGCCTACTATATTTTCATTAGAGGGAACACACATCTGCTGTGTTTGTCACTGAAAGCTGCCGCAGAGCTTTAACATACAGCTTTAAAAAAAACCCAAATCAAATCATATCACATCAAATCAAATCACTCTTCTTTCTCTCAAACAGTGCAAATCTGTACAGATATCTTTATAGCCCTGATAATGTATGGTCAGTTAATGCTTCCAAACATTATTTTAATTAGCTTATTTTCAAAGCAAGTTGCCACGACTCAAATGAATGCTCCTAACAAAATGTCTAAGAATCTGGATTTATAAATCTTCATTTTGTACAATGGAAAAATACCAAAATGCACAAGCAGTTATGCAAGGAAGTTAATGCTGATTTCACTGTGATTCCAAACAGGACATTTTCCAAACAACAAACAAGGTATTGACAAATGGCCAGTCGTACCTGTAAGAGGCGATGGTGACCCAACCGGTGTTGATGGATTCGATGGAAAACTACTGCTGGTATGATCAGGAGAATAAATCTGACAACAGGCAAAGAGATTATATATCAATATATGTTATAATACACAGGAAAAAAGCTACTAGGTTCCTTTTCATGTTTTAATTGTCACTCTTGATTCTGGATTGATAAAAAATGCAATTTGATCCTTCAGTTACAGCTCTGCTTTATTACACTCAAGGCTCTAAAAATGTCCAAAGAACTTTCATTTTCAAGCAGCTGTCCAAATAAGCAGAGTCTGTACTTCATAGTGACACAAGTATAACTGACCTTCCTGCTCATTTAAGAGCAGCAGAAACTACAGCCTTTCTGTCTCTGCAGGGGAACGATTCACGTAAGAGTTCACAGTACACAGCTAATTACAACAAACAAAAGTTCATGAAAATGCCAATGAATAATGACTATTCGAACTTTAGAGAGAGATTTTAGCAGTCAACACATGTTATCTGCTAAAAATTAATCCTTCACAAAATACCAAGAAAGCATTCAGCATCTCATTATTGGTACCCACCAAACAAAAAAAAACACTTGAAATTTTGCTGCTCTTGCAATGTATTGCAGCACATAACGTGTTCCTCTCTTATTTCAGTATCAACTGGCCTTTTGAGATACTAAACTTCAACTCACAACAATTCTTTCCTTGCTATTAATGAAATTAAAAACTATTGGTAAAAATAGAAGACACAATGCCTAAGCTTTAATTAAAAATTAAAATCTTAAGACACTGGGAAAATTCATTTTATGAAGGGATTTGAATAGATTTAGAGGCTGACTATGGACTTCAGAACATATTTTTATAGGTCATCGGTTCAAACCTGTTTTACTTGAGCAGAGACCAGGATTTGTTAGTCATCAGATGGCACTTAAAAAAATCTTCACTGGCAGTGTGGTTGATGTCTCTTCACACAGACAATATGACATTTCAGCATTTAGCTGACAATAACTTCATTAAGTTCCATATTGTATTTTCTGAACTGACAAAACCAGGACCTGATAGACCACATGCTCCTTCCTGGTATATCATACTTTTCCATTAGAAGAGACCATCAGTTCCCTAATGGAAATGCTTCCTCCTTTTCATACATGCTAGAAAGGAAATATATTTAGAGCAAACTACCTCATACTACCGGAGGAAATTCATGCATTGTACATCAGCATAAAAATAAATCTTGGGTGTCAGCAGACAGATAAGATAGAGAAAATTAAAATAAAGTCAAAGGCCACAAAGTTTTCTTTGAAACTGCTTATTTTTCCAAAGGTCTACCCGCCAATTTTATTTTGATGTATTTTATAACAGGGAAAATCTACAGTACAGCAAAGCCACAACTAAAACACCAGGTCAGAATTCATTCTGCATGCAGTCCCTGGCTGCTCTGCTGTTAAATGACCAATGATGAACAACCCTGACACCTTCTGCCAGGCTTAAACGGTAACATGACTCATTTTACTGCAACAAATGAGACTCCTCCTCCTATCAGTCATGGTCCATTCCAATCAGTGGGGTGCCAATATGCCAGGGTCTAATGAAAAGGCTCTTAGACAAAAGCTGCACAATTGAGAGCCTGCAGAGCCAAACCTCGGAGCTGTTAGTCCAATTTTTTAAACACTACAGTGTACATTTCAGTTAGGCTTTGTTATGTTAATGTTATTGAGTCTAAAGCAACAAAGAAACTTAATTCATGAATTACTTTTAGAAGTCAACTTCCCTACATTTTCTTTTCTTTTGTGAAGGGACCAGTGGCTATTTAACTACCAAGACGGTACAAAGGCCTTTACCCTAGTGCTGAGGTAGGAATCAAAACACAAGTTATCACAAAGAGGTCTGATATAATCAACAAAGTTAAACAGTCCTCCTGTTTGATCTCCTCTAAATTAAAGACCAAGTGTTTTGATTTGGCATTAGGCAATGAAATAAACCAGATGTTTCTCCTGCCATATAACCCTCCATGGGCACAATCTTAAAGGGTTATTGTTTGGCAAATGTTCAGGGAAACACATTAGAAATGGCACGAATACCCAGATTTTCTTTTCTTTCTATCTATACTAGTTCATTATCCAAACTAATGCATAATCCACAGGGCTTTGGGAACTTTGTGTAAATACTTTCATGTACAATTCTCTTTCTTGCCTACCCTGAGATTAAGACCACAATTATCCAGGCTTAAACCTAAAATAAAAGAACCTTTGCAAATGTATTATCTGGCCTTACATGTTTAATCACATACTATTCTGTATGGTCTTTAATACCTAAACTGAAGAACAAATGTCGTATCCTCTGATGTTTCACACATGAAAGGCCTATTGTGAGATGTACATCAACAGAATTTTAGAACTAGAAATTCCTCTCAACAGTTGCAGCAGCAGCATTTAAAATCAAAACAGAAAGGAATATAGTGGCATCTTAGGGGGAAAAAAAAAGGCACGACAATCACAGTATTTAAATAAAACTTTGTTCAGACAGAAAAATATTCTTGATTTCCTAGTTGTCAAAATTCACGCGTGTCAGCTTCACCTGCAGGAGAGCCCACCTCCCTCCTCGCCCAGCCGCGAGCCGTGCTCTCGCCGAGCGCGCGAGGAGCGCGCAGGGTGCGCGTGGTGCGGGGTGCGGGGGAAGCAGATGGATGAGGCGAGGGATTTGAAGTGTGCAGACTATGGCATGCACTGATAGAGCAGATGGAATGCATCACCATCAGCTATGACAGAAATGATTTATGGAATGACCTGGCTGCTCCTGCCAAGCAACAACACGGGATGACAGAAACAAGTTTCTATGACAACCAGAGCCCACCCACCAGTTAAGATTAAACATTTCTGCCCTGACTTCCACTCTCAATATATTTAGTTTTTCCTCAAAACATCAGCCTGGCTTTCTCAGCTAGTGACTTGGACAAAAATACCTGAAAGGATGAGAAGATCATTTAGAAAAGGAGAGCAGTGGAAAATGTCACGAAGTCCCGCAGGTCCAACTGGCCAGCGTGTCAGACTTAACAATGAAATTTTGTTACGGCTGCAGAACAGCAGACACCCAAATACATCTGCAGAGCAACGAACAGCCTGGAGTATGTGAGCACTGCTATTTCTAGGAGGCAAAATGAAGCCAGTTCTTTTCTGACAGGTCTCAAACAGACCAAAAGAGAGCGGTAGCTGCCCTCTGGACTCCCAAATTGTTATCTACTTGCTGAATCCCCGAAAGCAACAGGGATATTTTTCTCCTCAAAGCCACTAGGTCAGAGTTCTCCTCCCCAGTATGGACATTACAGACATTATCAGATCTGGTAATCTTCTAACATATGACCCTCTGAGGGATGCAAGGGTAACAAGATCTGCATGAATATGCACATTTGCATTCACTGGTATGAGGTGAGGGATGCAGAACCCAACACAGGGACGGTCATTTAGGACTGCGAAGTTTGCTCCATACAAGAAATACAAAGTGCTTCCCCAGCCACCATTCCCAACTCTGAAACTTCTGCTTCTGTATATCAATTGTTCTTTTATAAAAAGTACTACATCTGATTGTACTAATGAAAAAATAATTACTGTATGCATGCATATGGAAACACAGCTTACGGCAGATTGAAGATACTTGCCATGTTTTACATTGTTCCAACAGGAGTTAAAAGTTTAAATTTATGCATATACAACATTCAAAAGGCTGTTCCATAGATTATAGCTATACAACACAGCATTCAAAACCTCTGAGTTTTATAAGGTCACTGAGAAAACATTTTAAACCTTGAGGCAGGATCTGCTCTAAGACTGATGTTAAAAATATTTGATTTTACCTAAAACACTACAGAAAAAACATTAAAATCAACTTTTTATGATTATCTTTTACTTTGTCTAACAAGCTTTTTAAACCAGATATCTGCCTTAAATATTTTGATCACCTGAAGAAAAAGGAATTCAGAATGAGTCTTCTTCAAATAAAAGCATTTTTCACTTGCATTTAAAAAGGGCATTTTTCTAGTACAGGAAATTGCATCATAGTACATTGTTTTGACTTCATATGTGAAAATTCCTGATTTGATATTATAAAATGAATGACACATAAATAATGGATTAAAATATGTATTTCAGATCTGAATATTCTAACTGCTACTTACAGATGCCAATGCCTTCCCAAGTGCATCACCTGTCTGTGAGCTTCCAGCACCATTTCCTCTGTTTCCTGTAATGTGGAAAGTAAACCAAACACTTATTTTTAAAGTTGAAATTTTATTTTATTTACTTTTATTATTTTATTCATCACATAGAGTTGAGCAACCACTTTTTAAATGAATTTTCTGAGGAAGTCAGTGTCAATAGAATCAGTTCTCATTAGACTTAAAAATTTAATTAAAACAATTAGATTTACATTTAGATGCTCTCCTCTTAAAAGTCAAACACAGTATCACTGTGATAACTTAAGGATCAACAAGTGAAAGTAGCTAGAAAGAGACAAATTATTTTCTAGGATCATAGTCTAATTTTAATGAAATGTGAGAAGAAAAACCGAAATCAGAAAATTACATTATTGCAGCTCATTTCTAAGCTGCTATCGCTGGAGTGCTGCACGTTTAATTAATTCTTAAAGCCAAATTCACAGAATAGTTCCTTGTCTCCTTGCTCCCCCTGCTCTAATACCCTGTGTTGTACTCTCATCTTTAGCTTAAAAAGTCCCTTAAAACCCCTGATGCACACCAAGCTTTCTGTCCCCCCTGCTCTCAGTTGCATGTCAGCAGCTTTGCGTGCCCTTTAGCTCCACACACCATTAAGCCAAGAGGAAGTCTGAAGCCCTGCCAATTGGAAACAGAGAGGAACTGAATCCTCCAAAATATCTGCTTTGCTGTAGAAGACAGATCCTTTACAAGCAAATCTTCTTTCTCCAATTATCAACTTCTAAAGCCAAAAAATGTATTGAATGTGAATGTAAGCCATTCACATCAGAAATCCAAATAATGCAATGCCCGCTGTTTCCAAACTTGGATTTTCCAGCCTGAATTTCCCATGCAGATTCACTAACTGGGTTCTGTTTAAAGATCTTAGTGTAAAACATGCTCCCAAATCAAAGCTAACATTAAATTCCACCTCCTTAAAATGAAGCTAAGTGCAAACCCTATCGAACCGACAAGGCACATCTACAAGCATTTAACTTCTACAGCTGCATCTTAAGACGAGCAAATATGTGCAAAGGAACAGATGATCATCCTGTATTTCTTGCTTCTTAGGTGAACACAGAGGAGACTAAATCAGCCACCATACTGGCTACTCTGTAATCTCTAAAACAGTTAAGAGAGGAATTTACGATGCACTTTATCAACCTCCCCTAAGAAACAGCCTTCCTGCCTTTCTCCAGAGCAGTGCTTTGGTGACAGAGCAGCTCTGAAAGCTTCAGTGCCATAACTGCCTATATGGACACACACGTGTACTGAACTATGGAGGGACAGTGGCCATTAAGTCAGACACATCCAGTCCCTGAGCACAGGTTTGACTGTGAAAGCAAATAAGAGGGTAAGTCTTAAGCTGACTGAAAAACAGTTTACCTCATCTCAGCCATACTGAGGACAGAAATATCACAGTGGTGATTTTCCCAATCTACAAGCATGCCATAGATTAAATCTTACTAATTTTGTGCGTCATCCACCCCTAAATTTCATTTTCTTGTAAAATGAAAAAAAAAGCAGGAAGAACTTTTTACCCAGAATATTATCTGATCCATTGACAGGTGGAGTGTGTGAGGCACCTACATAAGGTGAACTGCTGGTACTGCCACGATGGAAGCTGGACATTGGAGGAAGACTGGCATTTATATCTGTAGGTGAGACTGAATGTGGGGGATAGCTCTGGAGAGAAGAGAAGCAGACATAAGACATTAAGCAGTCATTAAATAAATGTTGATATTTTAAGATACCAAACATGTAACACCCATGAAGAAAGGGACTCATCCATCCTCTGAACAGGCCACTACACAGCCACAGATTTTTATTTATACAACAGACATAACTAAAAGGAGATAAATCTAACACACAAAGTTTGTGATTTCTAACAACTGACATACACGAGCAGCAAACGAGAAGTTAATTCTCCGAAGTTAGATCTCCATACACGACTATAAACATATTAACATGTTCTGAGTCTTACCAAACGGTCGTGTGTGTGCAGGCTGCCGTAACTGCTGGACTGGGACAGGTGGGAAGAGGAGCCTCCAAGCATCCCACCATAGCCTGGCTGGCTCATGCCATTGGATGAACTCCAGAGGTCAGAAGAATTGTGGGTCCCATCTTTTTTTGTAGCATTTTTTCAGTAGAAAAGAAAATAAGAAAAATATATTTAATGAAGAATACCAATTCCTCTG
Source organism: Tichodroma muraria (assembly GCA_013390105.1). Classification (NCBI taxonomy): domain Eukaryota; kingdom Metazoa; phylum Chordata; class Aves; order Passeriformes; family Sittidae; genus Tichodroma; species Tichodroma muraria. The sequence goes on from WAAG01024037.1 coordinate 37,565, forward strand.
TTCCTTTACAAGATTATTTTAAACAAATACAGAATTCAGTTACTGAGACTAACATCAGTGGGGAAATGGTGACCAGTTTATACCGCATCTATTTTCATGCCATCACACTGTTGCTATATTTATTAAAAAAAAAAAAANTCTGCTAATTACACAGACCTTCAGTAAGGCCACATTTAAATCAAGAGTGTTGATAAAAAGTCCAGACTGAAAGAAATAATAAAAAAGGTGGTGGAGGGGTAAGAAGTTCGGTCAAACAGAACTCATCATAAATATACACTGCAAAACATCTATTTACCAAAAACAAGCAATTTGTAGTCTGATAGCCTAGTACCACAAAAATATTAAAACATTTGAAAATAGCAGATTTAATTAGAACTAAACTGAAATGACTACATTACATAAGCCTTAGCCTGTGTGTCAGTGCAGTTTCCCTTCTCTAGCACAAACTGAAGTGCTCTGTGAATTCCCGTACTGAGACACTGAGCTCTCAATGTGCTCCAAACCCTCACCAGACTGCAGCACGAGCTAACTGTGTGATGTGAGGCTGAGGAACTGGATTCTGCTCTTGTTCGTTCAGTGCAACCCCCTTTTTTCTGGCATGCTGGATATACAAACATTTGAGAATATAAGACTGTTAGCTGATATCGTACAGTCAAATTCCAGAAGAGTCAATAAGCCCCCACCTCATTTTTCTCTATCACTCCAGTGTGGTGCTCTGAAGCCCCTACAAATCAAAGGACGGGAGTTCTGTCCATCTGGCCTGGTGTGTAATCCCTTTAAATTTCAGTCAGCAATTAATGTCATGAGAAAAACTTTACATCAACAGACAGTTCCCTTCATCTAACTGTTTCAAAAGTATATAAAACTTAACCATACGCTCTAGCACAATATGCTCTCACTTCTTCATTCACCCAGTCAAACAGTGTCTGACTGCAGATTTCTGCCTAAAGGACAAGTGACATTTTACCCACCTTGCATAAAGAAAGTGCTAGCAAACATACTGCTTGGTGGCTTAGGAGATGGGTAACTTGGAGATTCTCTGTTGAAATCATCAGAACTTGGGGATGGTGCATACACCTACATATTGGAGAGCAATAAAAGCAGGTTAGCAATAACTTGGTGTTGTGCATTAAAAAAACCACAACAGCATACAGATACAGAGAGAACGCACAAATAAAAAAAGAACAGTGTAGCAAGCTGCAGCATTTGTTGCCCTTGTTTTATTTGCTTTTTAGCAAGTTGCCACAGTACAGAGGAACTACAGTAGAATGATCCTAACAACACACTTTCTGGTGTGCCAACTCAGCCAGGTGGCCTGATAAAAGCCTGAATGCTGATTTTGCTTTCTAAGTACATGACTCGCACAGACTTGTTGCTCAAGATAAAAAAGCAAGATAAAACAACTGGGCCCCAAACAAATTTTATTTTAAAACAACTGTATGCCTGTTCGAATATTTAATTAGCTGGCATCTCAACAATCGGAAAGAAAAAGAACATCCAGTGACAAATGGAAAGGTTTTAATGCAACCGTTTTATCATCCATTCAGAAACTCGCACGCCTTTGGAGAGTCATCAGAAATACACGCATGCAAGTCCTCAGGACTAATCTTAAAAACTGCAACGGCGAGCACGTAATTTTCACACTGGCCTAGCATTAAAGAAAAGCAGTATTACTGTTTTTTCAGTGTTAACACACCAGTGGAACGCCCATTCTCAACTTGTGAGCAACAAACAAATTTTCTTTTCAAGTTAAAAATGTAATATGCCAAATAAACATAATGACTCAAAGTTCTTCACTGCAGCAACTCTAAGAAGAAATATGAAGCGTATTCAGGAATAAGTAAAATGAACAATGCCCAGTATTCACTGAGTCGAGGACTCTACCCATAACTAGCTGTTCTATTCCAAATATTGCAATGATTATTATGTGTTAAAAGGTAAATTAAATATAAAGCAAATCAACACATATGACAGCAAAAAATGTAAAAATGCAACATTGAAACTGCAGCATCTTTTTACTATGAAATAAAAAATGTGGTATTTTTAACTGTTTATCTTACTTGTTAAATACAGATGACTTCATAAATACGTACATGAAGAATATTTTCACAACTTCAAAGCTTATATAATGCAATTTTAAAAGTGCACTATGCCCTAACATTCAAAAGTGATTATTTTGATCCCCTCCTATGCACGTACAGGCAGACACACACACATTTCTACCGCATTCACAATTCTCCCTGGTCTTTCTGAGATGTTGTTTACCAAGCAAGAGAAGGGCCAGGAAAACCAAGCCAGCCAACAAAAAAGCCTAAGTTCCCCTAAAAAAGAACCACTGTCCTCCCGGAGGGTGACTGTTCTGATAGGGACATTGAGGATAGTGAAGTGGGCAAGTCCCGCTCCATTTGCATCCCACTCTCCCCTCCTCCCGCCGCCGATCGCTTTTGCAGCCCTGCTGTTGTGGGAACAAATGGCCGGGATGTGCCTGAGCCAGCGCCTCTGACATCACCCGCACCCAGGCACTGCGCTCTCGGCCTCGCTCCACAGCAACACCATTTCAGCAAAATCTCTGCCATTCCACACTGGTGGAATCGGGACAAGCGCACAGGGCACCGGCGCAGGGCACAGTTGTCGGGATGAGCCACGTAATGAAAAGGGCGGCAGGTAAACAGACACCTGGTTAGAAGGAGTCAAGTGGAAAAGTCAAAACTTTAGGTTATGTGCTTGTTTACCACTGGTCCTTATTGAAAACAAATGTATTTTTTTTTTTGGAAAGAAAGCTTTTCGGAAAGCTTCGGCTCAATATTTTACTTGAAATTTTTCAGTTTATGGAATAAATGTAAAATAGAGATGCTTACCAGACCTGAGTGACAGGATGACAATACATTCTGAGCAATGTTCGCAGTACATATGTATTTACTCTATATGATGAATGCATGTATATTCCATGCCTGAGACATATTTTAACAGAAATGTCACTCTGTCAAATTGTAAATACTTGCACTCATAAGACTGCAAACATATTAGGTAAAACTGGGCTTAATTTACAAGTTCTCTGTTGTGCAGAATAACACAGCATATGCTATAGCTGATGGATAATCTATCACTGTCACAGGACAGCAGTGGAAACAAAGCTTTATGACATTTAGCACTGCCATGGAGATGCACACTGATTAATGCGAAGTCACCTACAGTGACGAATTATACTTCTCTTAAACTGCAACGTTATCGATGAGATTTGTAAATACAAGCTTCAGACTGAAACTTTAACATTTTACATAAACAGGTGATTTATAAAAACGGATAAAAAACACTATCTCAAAAGGGGAATTAAACTCAAAAACTCCTACAAATATATAATTTACAAATACACATGTACAAGCTATTAACATAATAAAAATGTTATGAATTATATAAACGTAAAAGAGGCCCTTCCAAACAGCTACATGAAAGTCTTCGCACAGACACATAACTTCATATAGTTTCTGCTTGTTTTGGTATCTTAACTATAGCTTGCAAAAACATAGCTGCAATGTTATGAAGCTGCACTTGTGCCAGTCTAGATTTTTCAGATCAAAGGGTTCTTGCGGCAAAACACAACTGATGTGGTCTCAAAGACTTCATTAACTCCAGATGTGGGGAAATAGCCAGCCAACTCCACAAAAGGAGCGAGTCTCTTTTAGTTACAATCAGAACTACCCACAAATTAAAACCAGGCCTCTGATGTCATCTGATCACCTGCAGATGAGCGCCGGGTTTTTTCTAGTTAATGACCTAATCATAATTTTTGTGTTGCGTTACTACAAACAAAATTTAAAAGTAAAGGAGAAATTTTACTAAAATTAACCCAAGGTCTATGAGATACAAAATACAAAGGTTTTAAATAAGAAAATTGACAAAAAAGATAAAATTTTATTTTTAAGTGGGAAAGCAATGCATCAGGGCAACTGATTTGTTCACTCTGAAAGGCCCACAGGCACTGGGACCCCTACCCAGCCAAACGTAGCCCTGTGGCTGCTGGCATGGCTGTGCAGCGGCTCCCCAGTAGGACTCGGTGTCCTACTTAAAGGGCTTTCTCTTCTGCAACAGCTGAGTAAAGCAGTTAAAAATATGACGTGGCTGCTCAAGACGGCCTCTTTTAGCTATTAAACTGATAACACTGACATCCAGGAGGCATCAAACCAGTTTTTCCTGGCTGACATTCCCACTAAGACAAGGAAGGAATACTGTTAAAAGGTCAGCCTGTTTGCAGTCTCCTTGAAGAGGGCTGTCTCCAGCAGGTAGAAGAGGAGCCCATCTTTAATCCCCTCAAATGCACTGTGCCTAAAGGCACCGAACGTGCCTCCATGCTGACAAGCAAAACACTCTCCCATTATGAATGGGAAATTCCCTTCCGATAAACGCAAGCCAAAACCATTTTTTTTTTTTCAAATGACTTATCAAGTCTTGGACTTGACTTTTTTGGAGCTGTGCTAATATATACATCAATCCTAACGCTGCAGTGCTCCTGAAGGGTTGATAGCCTCTGCTGAGGCAAGCAGGACAAACGAGTTGCGGAGGACATCAAGTCAGAGACCCACATCAGTCTCTCCTGCACCCTGAATTGGTTTACGTCTCTCCAGCAGGAAAGGCAGGATGACAACTCAGATTTCTTTATGAGGGGTTGTGGTGGGGGTTGACTTCAGAGCTGAGGAGACATTAGCTGTAGGACATCACATTTTTTATTTATTTATTTATTTTAATTTGTTTAATCAAAACAAAAACATCATCCCAGTTCTGAAAAATGCATTGGTGATTACCACAGGTAATGAAACATATATGGACCTAATATATCTAAAACTTTTCAAATATTATTCACTGTTGCTTTTGTTTACTAATACAAGTGCCAGTAACTTCAACAGTAATTTGAAGATCTGGGTTCCCTGAATTTTATGCTAAATAGAATTTCCAAGTCTCATTCTATAAATGCATTTAAAAAATATAACACTTGGAGTCCTCCCGTTGGCATCCATCCTCTTAGGCAATTTTCCTGTTTCAAATTCTTAAATATTTATCAATGTTTAATATTAATGTTAAAAGCAGATTAAAAAAACAGCAGCAAAGCATCCAAACTTACTTCCGATGAGCTCATGCTATCTCAAGACCAAGGCTCCCATCACACACACTGTTTATGAAATTATGAATTATGTTACTCATTTAAGCATAGTTATTAGCAATTCTTGGAAGTTCAGGAAAATATTTGTCAAGCTGCTTGAGACAGGATTTTTTGAAACCAGTAAAGATGAATAACCTACTCTGTAGCTTGCAAACTCTGCTAAGTAGCCTATCTGCATTCCATCAGCATCAGTCATGCAAGTGAGTACTGATGAATGATTTGTACATGTGGCAAAACTTTACAGAGTATTATCTGCAGGTTCTGTAGCAAAAGCTAATTTTGCTGAAAGGCAGTTCTAGGAAAAGGAAACTTATTTTCATGTTTATTGTATTTCTGACAAAATCATATACTAAAACTTCAGGAACGTAGAATATTAACTACAGTTTTCCATACTCCTCTTTACAGCAAGACAGAGCTTCAAAAAAACCAAACCAAAACAAAACAATGAACACAAAAAACCACCCAATCAAACCCAAAATCCAGTCTAAATTTTTGTTTAACTGGTATTTAAGAAGACGATAAAATGAAGAGCCCTACTGTACTAAGTCATTATAACGACATACTCAGCCATACTTTTATTTCCAAAACCAGGTGTAAAGGTTCACGTATTAAAAAAACTCTTTTCACCATCCAAAACGAAAATAAAAGACTCCTTTAAGAGAACAGTCTAGTCTGCAAATCAAACCATATTTTTTAAGGATGGTATAAAATTCAAACTTCTTGGAGTAGCTAAACCAAATTCCATCTTAAATAAATGTTTATGCAGTTTAGGCATGCTATACATGCCTATTTGGGTATTTCTGAAACGCAGAATCCCACTGTAATGATACATAGCACAAGTACTTCCTAGCTTCTTCCCTAGGGAACGACAATTTTAAAGTCATGTTAAAAAGCATGAGGCGAACTTAGCAAAAATCTCAAATTCAGTATAGAGAAATCTTTAGGCCTAGTTTATTTTTTATTGTTATTAGTAGTAGTTTTTATTTTTATTTTAGTGTGAACTAGAGAGGGGAAGAAAAAGAAGGTAAGGCAGCAAAAACAGCATTAGAAAGAAATATGTATTTATATAGTGCTTGAAGATTCTTTTTATATTTTATTTCCTAAGCAGAATCCCTTCACCACACTCTTCAAATCATGCTGTCACTAAGGGACACATGCAAGTATGTCTTCAAAAATTCTTGATTAAATTCAGATTTTCAGGAAACAAAAACCAGAACAGTTGAAACTACTCCGCCTGTTTCTCAACCTATTTGCTGTATTTCAGAAGGCCGTTTCAGAACCTATTTGAGCTGTGGGAGGAATCCCCAGCACCAGCAGCGCCCCAGACACATCCACAGTGGATACAGGCCATCTTTTCCGTTCGTCCCTCTCTTCTCTGAAGCCACTCTCTGGCTGTGCGCCTCCAGCACAGACCACTGTGTTTCTCCAGACAGACCTCGCTGTGCACGTGCTAACGGCAGCCGAGGCCCGGAGCAAACGGGGCGTGTTCCTCTTTGGGGGTGCGTTCTGAGAAACTCGGATCTGCCCCATGCGGCACCTGAGCCCATCCCCGGCTGCCGTCGTGCGCACAAGGAAATGGACATAACCTTCACTTTAAAGCATTAATGAAGCTTGTTGCAGACGAGACACCCTTCTGGCAGGGGACCGCTGCTCAGCAGATTGGCAGTTCAACCCAATGGAGTGGAGCAGGGAAAACTCTCTTGGGTTGATGAATTGTAACTCATCGTTTTTTAGTGGGATGGGGAGGGGAAAGAAAAGAGTGAGAAACAGAAAGAAAATAAAAATCCAGCTGACCAGTGTTTACTACTTCTCTTTATTCAATGTCCACAGCCGTGTACCCCTAGAGATTTTCTAGATGATCTTATATTTGTCCTGACTCACAAATGTTAGCTTTGACCTTGTGTAAGTTGCTGTGGGCAGCATATGGTACAGAACAGCTTTAATTGTACCTTCCTCCCTGTGTACTAGCTGTCCCAATACTAATAAAAGCAAAATTGAATCTTAGCACCTGGTTGCTCCAAAATTTACGAACTGAAAACATTTTACATGGAGGTTAGGAGCCTAAGTACATTATTTATTGCATAACAGGCACAGCGAGGCATGCTGTCGTGTCATCTGAACATCACGCAGGATTATTAACGTTTTGCTCTGCTCGAACGCCGAGTGACGGCTGCAAGACGGGCAAGTGCTGCACTAAAAAATCCCCAAATGTACCCAGCTCTCCCTTCTCTCACCTTCGTGTATTTGCTCGTCTACACACAAGTGCTCATCCGCAACATGTTTATGAAAAGCTTCTTACACTCTCAAAATTCTCAAGGAAAAGAGTATTTTCTCAAAAAAAATCCCAATATAAGCTAGTTCACCAAATAGCAAATCACAAAATGCTACACATATGCAAAATACCTATATCTCCTGACTTTTTTTTGTCCTTTTTAAATAGGCATGGTAGAAATCTACTGCAAAAGATGCAGGTTTTCCACCTTGGAGAAGGGCTCAATCCAGCCTATGATGAGAAAAATAAATATTTATTCAATAATTAAATATACTTGTACATAGACTGGTATATTAAATCAACCCATAAGATGCACAAAATAAAACAGTAAAGTAAATATACTCACAAATCTATTCTCATATGAAATAGTAGCAATAGGCAATATAAAATAAAAGTCTTTTTTTCAAAAATTATTTATTTTGGTGATAACTGACAAATTACTGCGTTGCTGTCTATATTAAAATAATTCTACAGTACATTTAGAAAATAACTGACTTATTTCTGTACTTGTAGGTGAACTGAAAACAGTGGAAATCACGCAAGTTTTACTTTTAAACACAAAAATGGTATCAGACTTCTATTAAATATCATTTCGGTACTGTTGCACTTCCTAAAATCAAAATGAAAAGGCCACAGTGAATGAAGAAGTTTGCTTAATTATGCATTCATAAAAACAAATAAAATAAAACCACAGAAAATCATAATTTAAATGTGTGCTATTATCTCTACCTAAATATTTCTGCAGCTTTCTTTTTAATGGAGATTAGATATTTTGATTATTTGGGGGGCTGAGGTCTGCAGCATGGCTCTTTGAATGAAAGTGAAGATAAAACTTTTTTGATAGAAACAATTTTTAAGTAGTTTTAAATTTTCTTCCTAAAAGCTCTATATGAAAATGTTGTAAGCTCTCCTTAAACTGATAGTATTTTCTATACGTCAACAGGTGAAGGGCAAAAAAAAACCAAAAACCAAACCAAACAAAAAACCAAAACAACAACAAAAAAACCCAAACAGGCTACATCTAGTGCAGTGCAAGTGCTTTTTTTTCTTTATGAAAGAGATAAGGTCTTTTTTCTTTTTGATTTGAAGGGGATTCTTGAAATAGATATTTTTTCCTATAGCTTCTATCACACATAACAGTAAAATTTCAGTCCTCAGCAAGGGATTTGTATTAAACCACTACTTTTTACTTTGATGGGTTCTTCCTAAAACATAAAGAAATTACAAAATCTGAACTTCTTCTAACAGAAAAAGCCTCTGATTTATATTTCAGGCTTTATTATATGTGTCAGTCCCCACCGAATCATCAAACGGGGTGCTCACATGCTTACCGTTTAGCATAATATTAAGCTTTGTTTGGGCTTACAGCTTAAAGAAATTGAAATGAGCAAAACACTTTTCATTAAAAGCTTACACATTTTCTACATGTGATTTCTCACTTATTTGGTGAGTAAATAAATCAGATTTTATATACATTAGCAGGTATCGAGGAATGCCAGCATCCAAAATCTAATACGATGATCTAAATAAAAATCTCCAACTTGAACAATGAGGTTCATGCTAACAACTAATTTATCAGATAATACAAATAAAGCACTAAGACATCAAAATTAAGGTATGTACTGTTCTCTCACTGTAGAGAATCTTTCACTTGTTCATATAAAGATCTGGCATACACACCAAGAGGTGTGCTTCAAAAACTAACACAAAAATCAATCCCACAACTCCACATAACCTCCTTACGTATATTTAAATTAGTAATTTAGGCCAACTCGCAGTAATTCTAGGAGAAACAGTGGTAAAAGTTACTAAGATGTTTTCCAAAAAAAAAAAAATTAAATAAAACCTTGGGCAACATGATATAGGATGATCATATGATTTGTCATCTATTTACTAAGTTTTCAAGCTCATAAAGGTCACCTCTGACCCATAACAGGCACATGCTATCAATTTTCAAGCCATGCCCTCCTACAGTACCAGCACTTCCATCTACTATATGCCTGGAAATACTTAATAAGATCAAAGCCTTTTTTCCTGCTACAAGAACAAAGAGAAATGTTGTAATAGAGTGATCTGTGCTCTAGAAAGAATAAAATCAAAACTCCATGCAAGTTATATTCCCTTTGCTTCAGGGGTATTGTATAGTTAATTTTACTTAAGTCTTATATATATCTTCACATAAAACTTCAAACAGATTGTTTTAGCCTAGGAGCAGACATGAAAGAAAAATCATTTCATATTTGAAAGACAGCTGGCATTTATACCAAAGGAAATGAAATAGAGACCAAGTGATTTTACTGATTCCCCAACCTCTCTTCTAGTGTCTTTGCTGTTATTCAAGAAGCTCATACACAGCGTCTTTCATGAATATAAAGATCCATAATTTAATTACGACTGAACAAAAATCTTGGCAAAAAAAAAAAGTTTACTAATGAAAGCAAAACTCACACAGGCCCAGGGGAGGTGGACCAGCAATAAAGAAACAAAACAAAACAAAACAAAAGCCACAAAAAAAGATCAGTATCAGCATCTCCCCTTTTCCTACTTAATACTATTTTTATAACAGAAGAAAGCCAAAACCACATACAACATAAACAGACTGGAAGAAACACATCGTTGTTAATTTACCATCGTATGTAAATTTTTACACACAAAAATCAGAACTGCTGTTTTAATGTAAAAATTAGTACTATCTACCACGAAACAGAAATACCTCGTTCAATTTCCACAGAGTTAAATCCACAGAGATTCCGAGATTCCCCCCC
>WAAG01024037.1:48201-64811 GCA_013390105.1 Tichodroma muraria
CCCCGGGAGGAGGCGCGCACGGGCCCGCGGGCGCCCAGGGCTCGGCACACGCAGCCCTACGCGCCGGGAGCCGCAGGGAACCCGCACATGGGCACGTCCTGAGCCCTGAGATAATCGTCTGCTTTTTGTTTTAATTAAATTAGAGCACTTGTGGCCGTGCAGACGCTGCTCGATGCAGCTCCAGCCACACGGCCATCTGGCTCTGTCTAAAGTTGCTTCCAACTTTGGCAAACGCTTCCCAAAGGCGCGGGGAGCTGCTGGGAGCGAGTCCCAGGGGAGAGCCCGAGCACCCAGGGCTCCCGGGCCCCTCCGAGCAGGGCAGCCTGGGGCAGGCAGCGACCCTGACACAGACAATACCTACACGTGGTGCTTGGGTTTAAAAAAAAAAAAAAAATTTCACTTTATGGAATCGTCCAAAATCCATCTTTAAGATGGGGTATACAAGCTATAAGGAAGGATTCTCTTGGAAACGCAAGTCCAGGGTCTATTTATATTGTATAATACATTTTTGTATGAATAAAGCACACATACGTGCCCATACAAGACAGGGCAGAGAAGGGGAGAGGACCTCAGCAACTTTGTCACATCACAAAAACGTGAATTATTCAATATAGCAACCAGACTGCAACTTCCAGCACACAGAGCACTCAATATCTGTACACTATCCAATGCCTGGTAGGCCTTTTTGCTTTCCTCACCGAGCAGTGACATTAACTAACATTAACTCTTAACGAGGTGTACATTTTTTTCGTTTTCTACAAGTGAACGCAGCTGGTTATTAACTGAGCTTCTGCTAAGTCAGATACCAACTTTAATCCAGGAAAAAAAAGGTTAACACACAACCATGTTTCTCCACCTCTACTTGTGTCTACTGCCAATGCTGTGAATTCTCCCTGCCTTCCTCCTGACAAAAGCAGGAAAATATTTCAGGATAAGGAAAAAAATGGGTAAAGTTCAATTCAGCCACTTACAGGGAGAGAAAGCAAGTTGCAGAAGTCTGGTTCATTCTGCCAAGCACCTCGTGTGTCAGTGAAACCCTCTGAACTAAAAAGATCCACAAGGGTGATAAACTGACTGCAGCTGAATACTACAACCAGATAAAAATCTCTATGTAATGTACATTATCTCAGGACATAACTACTGTAGTGTCTATAAATATACAGAATATATACACACTGACAAAAAATATTCCCATCTCAAGCTTCAAATGCTTTTTCAGTGAACTCTTGCAGCCAATTAAACTACCGTGCTCAGAGTATGTTGGCAAATACATCCTGAAGTTTCCATCTGCTGAAGAACACTTGCATTTTTACTGCAAGTCAAACTACACATCTAGAACTGTTTAACTATGCAGCAAAGCTAAGGATATCTGAACCAAACTCCTCTCCAATACAAAAGGCATAGCAGCAGCAGCTGCAAAAAAGAACATCACTATACTGCAGACTATTAAATTGCCAGGCCTGCAGAGTGACTGGCGGCTTCCTTCTCCCCTAGGGACCACAAAGACCCATTTCAGTCCTCGGAGAGTCCCTAAGAACCTTTGATTTGCAGCTAACAATGCCATTCCTTAAAGCTTCTCACTAATGTTCAGGACTCTACAGATGAGACATGCTAAAAGATCTTCAGAACCTTGCATGTGCTACTTCTTATAGTGCACTAGATTAAAAACACTACTTCAAAATAATGTACAACTTAGAAAAGTTGGAAAAGGCACTTTCAACTTACAGACTTGAACTAGTAAGAGAGCACTTTAAAAAAAAAAAATTAGCATGAAAACTTTTCAAACAATAGAAGTACTTCCAGGGTAACTGCAGTCAGTTCTTTGAAGTAAAGACTATCACCAACACAGTTGTAATTGCTTTGCTCCTCCATGCACACATGCCAAGTTTTCAAAACAGCTGTATTAGAGATGAAGAACATGATCAAGCCCCCTTCAAATAATAACCATTATCCACCTATATACAAGCAATTGGAAAAATCTTAAAAACATCAAGCAGAAAAACCTAACTTGACTGTGTAGCATTGGTGGGAAGCTGCTCTGTGTACAGCTGCCCTACACTTGTACAGAGCAACGTAACAAAAAATACATAGGTAATCTTAACTAGTAATGTTTACTAACACTACTAACATTTATCAGTAGAAGTAAATCATTAACCTTGTTCACCAGTACATGGGTAAGACAAAAGCAACAATATGATCAATAAAACTGAGGAACACCATTGCAAACGTCTGTTTGCAGACAAACTGGTCCCTCCATAATGAGTCACTAAATGAATTTGCTCCTGACTTACTTCCCCACAAATCAAAAGGATAACAATTGCATTTTACCAAAAAGGAAATTATTTGTCCTACACTCAGTTATGCCATTGGGAATAAAATCTTGAGTGCCCAATGCTTGAAAGGCATCACTGTATCTGCTCTACATTTACTGTATGAAAACACTGTTTCTCACATTTGTTACACTGATTCACCATACAGGATCAGGCCATAATTCCATCAGCACATCAAACTTTAAACCACCTAAGTTTACTTTCATCAGGATAAAATATGAACCTAAAATGGAAGAATTTGAAAGACTGCTGAAAAAAAATACTATGTTGGTAGCAATAACTCTGTATTTGCAGGAACTGCTACCAGGTAACTATTCCAAAAGCTCCTGAAGTCCAAAGCAAGTTTTTGTTTTGTGGTTGCAGTTTTTCTAATCCTCATTTAAGCCAAGCAACAGCTGCTCTGAAATTTGTTTTCTTAAGAGAATCATGTTACAGTGAAATGAATCATAGCTGGATCAGCGATACTGTACAGGGTACAGTTGTTTACTCCATTTTTCCTTGGTGACAAGTCAAGGGTTAATCTTATGACTCAGCCTGACAAAACAAGTCAGCTGGAGACAGGGCCAATTTTTTAAACTTGATTTCAGACAGACATGCCGTCAGCAGAGGAGCACTGAACTGACATGCACTTTGTAGCCCGAATTGTTTCCATTCATGACCCTGTAGTGTGTGTCAAAAACAATAAACTGCCTGTTCCTAAAGTATGTAAAGAGATTATGAAAGCTGATGCAGAGTGAAATACTGACCTAAAAATAAATGAAGCTACCTGTAAGAGAATATTTTCAAACATGATTTTAACACTAAGAGATTTTGTGAATGAATCACATGTTCTCCCTGAAAACAAACTTTTATGTGAAATACATTATTGTTCCATTTGTCAGAGCCACAAAACAAATACACGATAGAGCGTATGCAAGTAATCATTTGAATTTATAAAAAATAAACAATTTCTACAGATTACTGAATGTTATACCACATGAAAGATAGCTTTGTAACTGTCTCAACAGATGAGCCATTCTCTAGTCAAACATATTCCACAAAACTGAAATATCAAAATGCTTTAAAAAGGTTAATGCCCTTTATCAGTTTTGTTATTTTAGATGTGTCTGTTCTAAGACAAAAAGCACCAAATCTTTTTAAATTAGGTGCTACTATAAATTAAAGCTCCTCTTTCACCAACAAAAGCAACAGTGATGTGTAAACCCATGTATCCAGTACCTCCTTGTGGAGAGTTCGCTTCAGTCTTACTGAAAAAAAACCAGCAACATGGTGAGAGCCCAAGCCTGCTTTTGATGGGGAAACCAGATCTTTTTTTCTTACCAACTTCCATTAATTTCTTAGGGGCTAGGCTAACCTCCTACCTTTGGAAATAAGGCAAAGGCAACTGCCCTAGAACTCTCTCCTTTCTACCCCACACTGTCCAAAGCTGGAACTTCTTATCAATTTCAACCACCTTCAACAGAGGAACAGAAGTTTCAAAAGAGATAAAGTTCATATCAGTTCTAAGAAAACTGGAACCCGAACAGGAGAGACAGACTCAAACTGATACTGAACAACCTGTTGCTATCTAAAATATACATAGCAATTTTGAGCTGCTTGTCCAGCAAAAATTCAGAAAAAAAAAATTTATACACCTTTGGATTCCCAATATAACTTTTTTTAAAGCCAAACATTTATGATGATTAACTATGGCAAAGCCAGAGATAGGACCATTGCTAAGCCGTGCATTGAATATGCTGCATAATGTAGCTGTCAGAATAGACAGGATTTCAAGCTGTAAGAAAGAAACCTGGCTGTTTTCAGGGGAAAACACAATGCTTATTATACCGTCCTCCATGTAATTCATCAGCTAAGTAAATGTTAATTTATTTTAAAATCCTGGAAGGATAGCCTTCTGTGTTAACCAACCACTAAGCATGCTGCTCAGCAGAGATGGAGCAGATGAGCTGTATAGAAGGCAATTTAAAACAACCCAGTAGACTAAATTTTATAGGCAATCCCTCCTGCCAATATCCAAAGGATGATGTTTTATGCAAATTAATTTACTAATCTACACAAGAGCTAAAATAGTTTGGTGGTTTTCCTTTTCAAAGGGTTTGTCTTTAACTGCACATTTAATATTCATGTTACTATAACCAGGGAAAAAGAAAGAGTTTGAAGGGATAGTGAATAGACAGGAAATACTAATTAAATGGATATTAATTACTATCCACTACTTTTACTTGCAGTATTACAAGGTTGAGGGATGGTTATTGGGGATTGTGTTGCTGATTTGTGCGCTTTTTTTTTTCTGCAAAAAACTCCAGTTTGCTTTGGCAGATATGGGTAAAAAAAAAAAGATTTTTTTTATTAGGAAACTGCATCTAGGACTTTTCTGTTTCAGTAGTTCTCTAAATAATAATGAATTTATTCAATGCTCAAGTTGAATTTATCCAATTTTATGAGATATTTAAGTTATTAAACAAATATTTTCTTGGAATGGGAAGAATGAGGAAAAAAGTGCTGTATATCCCATTCTTCAGAATCAATCACAAAATAATTTTTTAGAGGAAGTTTTAAAATTTGTTTCAAAATCATTCGAATATAACTTTGGATAAGATACTGCTCAGGTTCAGAAAGTTCTACTACTTTGCTGGAAATATAAAGCACTTACAGTTTGAGACCCTCTATAGGAAGGTCTTAACTACCCATATGTGCATTAAAGAGTAAACAAACATGTTTATTATCCTGAGGCAACAAATTATCCGATCAGAAACCAGATAATCATCACAAAACGTGATAACAACCTACCCAATCTAGAAACCTATACAGACCTTAAAAGAGTCTTAGGCCCTGAGATAAATCGGCAAGGCTGTTCCCGAAACTCGCAGAAGCCTAGCTCGGGCACAGGTCTCTCTCTTCACGCCGGCCCAGGACGCGGCCGCGGGCAGCTGCGCGGCGCCTGCTGCGGCGTCCCTCGGCGGGCGCGGCGCTGCGCTTGCGCCACCGGCCTGCAGGGGGCTCCAGAGCCCNGTCGGCGGCTCGCTGCCAGCCAAGCGCCGGGGCACGGCGAGCCAAGCGCCGGGGGCGCGGAGCGCCGGGCATCCCTCCCCTTCTCCCGTGCTCCAGCTCGCTGCTCGGCACAACTGCTTTGCAAATGAAGCCGAGAGCTAGCACAAGCCGAACGGGCAAGCCTTCAGAATCAGGAATCCGCCTGTACCTTACAGAAAGGAAGAACTAACAACTAATCCTAGCTATCAGTGCAAATGGAATGAAATGCTGCAATTACATCTCCAAGACGGAACGACTTGCGCGCTTCGTAAAACCTGACGTCACAAGCAACTGTGGCACTAAAATAGGAGGTAATTTAAGACAATTTCTTTGCTTCATTGCGTAAAGACACGTACATCTGAATTTTACTTAAAGATTATGCTATGCTTTAATTTCAGTACCACTCTTTTGAAAAAGCATTTGTTTTGGTTTTGTATTGCCCATTTCTGACCAATGGCCCCGTCACAGGCAAAGCAACCTGCCCCGCTTAAGGGCTGAGCAAGCAAGCCAAGGGAAACCACTCACTGCAACAGCCCATGGAAGTCCACCAACACAACATTCCTCACTACTTTCCTAGCTGACTTCAAGCATTATAAAAATCTTCCCACCAAAGCCACAAGTATTATCAAGCAAAAGATAGTAAGAAAGAGTCTTCAGAAAAGCTTGTATCCTTATCTATTGTTATAAAACACCACACCAATTTGTGGTAATGGACACATTCATCTTTGAGGAAAAGCAGAGCTGCAGAAATTCCACGTAACTTTTCCCTACATAACATGAGCTGCAATTCAGTATTTTTAAAATAACATTTTTTTCTAACTACGCACAAAATTTAAGGTTCTTTTATGCGAATCTACACTCTAATTTAAGAGCATCTAATGCACTTGTTTTGATATGTTACAAAAACTTCAAAAATAAAGTATCTCCAGTAAATCCAAGCACAGAGAAATTATTTGACATCATTATATATCCATCATGGATGTATGTATATGCAGGATTTTCAGAGACAATCTCTCAATTAAGCAACCTCACGTTAGTTCACCACAGTCAGATGACAGGACAGTTAGTTTGGAAAAATGAGACTGACTGCAATTTTTTAAAAAACCTTTTAAGAGAGGGTTGCTCAAGTACCTTCACCCTAATTCACTGAGAAGTCGAGCTGAACTCTCACAGCAGGACTTTGCAATTGCCTGCCTGGCTGTTTAATGACAGCTAAATGTTCTCATGTAGCAAAGAGCAGGTGGGATGCTATAATCTGATGTTACTGCGGTTTTCAGATAGATTTCAAATGAAGGCCATGTTGAGAAAAAACTCTACAATAATCTAACCAGAAAAACACACCTTTTTCCTAATAAACAAAATCTCAAATATTTTTACTCATTTTATAACATAATTTAGGGGTTGGATGTTTTATACATTTGCATTTTGTTCAGGTTTGTTCAGATGAACATAGCACTTAAAAAGCAGTATTTAGCAAGTTCCTAAAAACTTTATCCCATAAATCAAGTGACCAAAGAACAAGCATAAAGCAGAAGATGAAAGACTGGGTAATGAAGAAACCATAAGTTCTGTGTTGCATTATCCACAAAGATTTATTTACTCAGTTTTGTTATTTAAAATTGCTTTCTAAAACACAGCAGAGCAGCAGAAGAGAGGGGTCAGGAGAGTTACTGCTGTCTTTGAGAGCTCTGGCTATTAAAGACAAGTGACAGTTGAATGCATCACTTGACTGCGCAAGGCGATTCAGAACAGACCTGAACAAACTAAATCCTGCTTTTCACATTTGGGCACCATTTGTGGACAGTGGGAAAAGAATCTTACCAAGAAATGTCTCCCTAGAAAGTCAGCTAAACACATCACAGTCAGTTCAACATCACACAAAGTAGCTATCCAGGATGCTCCAAAGTTTTGATTCAGAGCCACACACTTCATAAAGTACTGCAGTGGTGCTGCTTTACAACAGGCTACTTCACCACACACGGAAATTGCTAATACTGAGAGAGTCTACTCAGTGTGGTGAATATTATATTATTTCTAATACAGTCTAAACGTCAATCTCTTAAAAACTGGGTTTCAGATAATCATTCAGAAGATACTTCCCGTTCTACCATTTCAAATAATCTCCTTTTACCCTTTAGGAGGGGTGGAGTATGGAGAGAACACAGAAAGGAATAACATTATTTTTCTTCTTGTACCATTAGTATCTTTATGTGATATGTTTTGAAACATCTCTAGAAGTTCAGTCTTAAAAGGCAGGAAATCAGAAAGAAAAGTGCCTTAAGTAGGAGGTAGTTCTATGCATGCAAACCAAGTTTGCTGTATTTTTGCACCATAAATAATTCTTGCAGGAAATTAGCACCCATGGACTATATACATACTATAGAGGGTGATATATGAGGAACCCCTATAATGAAATTACAAATTGTCTTACGTGTATTGAAAAATATGAGGTTGAATTTAGAAAGAAATCCCTGGTATCAGAAAATGCGAATTTGACAATCTCTTATTAAATAAGTCCAATCCAAAGTTTAATATTAACTGATCATCTCAGGTACTATGGAAAGCCCAAAATACTCAAAAATACTTATTAGAATCTACACAGAAAGCAAGCAGACATTTATGTCTGTATGTCACAGCTCATTTTCTGTAACAAAAATCAACAGATACAATGTATTCTAGTTATTTCTCTGATATGACACTAATTAAATAGCAAAAGAATGATGATAGATATTCACACTATTTTTCTTAGAATTATGTCCTCATGATAGCCACTGATTATAGTACTAGTAACAAATGTTAGTTTGAAATATTTCCTGACTCCACATGTAAATAGGAGGTTTCTGCTCACAGCCCATCCATTTTTGGATGATGATCTCCCTGGGCATTTCTGAGCGAGCCTCACTTGTCTGTCTTCTCCCTCTGCAGCCTGAGCAGCTCTCCAGAAACCCTGACACTCTGCTCTTCCTGGCCGAGGAGCTACATCGGTTTCAAGTCACATGATGTTATTAGTGTCTGGCTTAGTGAGCTCCTACAATCAGAAAAATTCTCAGAAATACAACAGTTTTCAATCTCTAAAGTTAATGTAACTCACTGAACAGTATTTCCCCCCCTATAATATAAACAGCACAGCAATCTTGCTGCTCACTGAAACCTGGCTTGAAAAAGAATATGTTTTGTAATTTCTATCCTCCTCGGAGTGCTTTAAATATAGTAGCTGCAGTTTAACATAAATGCTTGCATGTCAACATTCAAAATGTTTTGGGCAGTGAGTCACCACTTAACAAGTTATAACACAAAAACATAAAAATGCATTTGCCTGGAACATTTAATTTTTACAGTAAGAGGAAAAATTCAGATTGAGTTGCATTCCAGAAAGAAGCCAAACAATTCACCAGCACTTTTCTCTGTAACTGTTTTTACTTTAAGAACCTGATAAGAACACATTAAAAAAGATAAATCTCAAAACAAATAATTTCAGAAAGTACTATACAAAACCAAAGGAAAAAGAAACAAATTAGAGGAAGGGTTGTTTGGCGTTTTTTGAATCATTATTACTTAAAAGACTGTTATTGAATTACAGTTATCTAGGAAATTAAATTACTGCTGAGTATCCGTTGACATGGCAGCCTTATACTAACAAAAACATTGCAGAAACCAGTATTTTAGAAACTGAAAAATTAAAAAATGCATATTTGTATAACAAAATTAAGTATCATCTTTCCTCTGACTTTTCATATTATAATTAAACTTCTCTGCACTAAAGCAACTTTTTCCCCCAATACATTCCGACTTCTTACAAATGTATATTTAAAATAAAGACTACACTTACATAATGACCTACTCAATTTAAATTTCTCATGATGCTCAGTGAAATTTAGTTTTGTGTCATCTTCCACATATGCATTATCTCATATAATTTTTTGGATTTTTTTTGTAACGTGTCATTTTACTTCAAGGCTCTATTCAACAGTGAAAGCATTGAAATACAGAGAAACAGTGCTTAAAACCTGCAGCATCACAATCATTGATTATTCACAGTAACTGCATTTAATTGCACAGATTGGCACAATGTTAATACAAATAAAATCTATCAGCATTTTATTGTCTCCACTCTTACAGAAGAAGAATTTAATGAAAACCATTTGAAAAATACTGCTTGTTAAAATTAAACCCTGGTAAGAGAAATGAGAGAAATCTTTCATTCTCCAAAATGATCTCTTTACCTGGCTGATGCTACTAAATATTAAACACGTAGCGTAAGCTTTATTACTGCCTAGAATTACTGTAATAAATTTCATGAAAATTGCACTGCTATGTGTTTTAGCTTCTCTGACATTTTAAATATATTTTTGTTAATCTAGCAGAAATCATCTGCTAGACTGTAAAGCCACCCTACATAACACACAACTGTTAAAATGTAAATTGCCAAACTATNGAGCAGGGGAAAAAATAATTCCGTCCTTCACTTCACTGGGGATTTTTCACTTCACGTGGATTTTTAAATGCAGATTCATTTATAAACAATTTTCTTCCTTTTAAGAATAAAGCATATTTAATACCACAAAACACCCCTATAGCATTAGATTATCACAGCCATTAATGATTTTTCCACCAAAACCCTTCCAACCTTTTTTTATCAAAGCCCTTTATTCTCGAAGGATAAATTTTCAAGCAAAGAGGGATCAACAAACTAGTTGCTTGAAAGCTTTCCTGATGCTAGGCTGAAGTTAGGAAAGGCTTAATGAAGGCTTTAAAATCCACTAGGGCTTCACAATGAACATCTGACTCGGTGATTTATGCATATTAATAACCTCAGTCCTACTGAGGCAAGCTGAGCTGTACATGTCCTCCGAATCTTAATGTCTTCAGCTCCACTGGGATTATTACAAATGTAAATTTCTAAGATTCTCAGCTATTAATCTCTGTCTGTCCTCCTGTTCAGCAACATAATGACTAATTAAACATCAAAAGACCTGTACAGGAGATCTTCTTTGACAGCTCCTGGCCCAGCTCTCTTCCCAAGAGAGGAATTCAAATGACAGGGACAAGTGGGTAGGAGCATATGAGCGAGCTACAAATCACTGCTATGAAATCTAAAAATTCCACATCAAATGTGTATTTAGTCCTGCAGAACCACTCCCAATTACCTAGCCTAGCTGTTCATGTCCAGCAGACAGCCCTACTAGTGCTGAAGTTAAGTAATTTGTATGTATGGCAGGTAAAGAGAATGCAATTGGAGTCAAATTTTTATCGCTACAAGTAAAAAAATGTAGTACTTACAGAAGAAGGCAAACCAGGGGGCACCTTTCTTACTTTCTTTGTCTGTAGAGGATCTGTACACAGAAAAATAGCATTTCATCAAGTATTTACATTATAAGTGAAAAAGAATCAACAGCTACACTGGTCAGTCTTTTCCTTCCATGAAGAATTCCTTATTTTCCAGTTTCATGCATTTTTTATTCCCTGGCAAAGAGATTTGTCTTTCACATCAGTATAAAAATGTAACTTACCGATGTTCTCCTTTAAATTAAACCTTTGCTAAATAATTATTTTTGATTCTTTTCCTAAGGAAAACAGTTAGTCCTAAGAACAGTTACCCTGAAGGGTATACTTATGACCTTATACACTTGCAAAGAAACAAAGTAAGGTTTTGAGATACACAAGGAGGAAAATGGACTTACTAACAAGAGAAATGCTTCCTTTCTGCACATCAGAATAAAGACAGAACTATCCAAAAGGAATTTGACATGTTATGGTATGATTTATACTCTAAGAATACTAACATGATGTGAATTTTATAGTTTTTAGACTCTACCAAGGTTGTAAATAAACAGCAAATTTAATGACCTAATTACTTTCCTTGAGTAATAAAGTCAATATATCTCAAATTTGCATATAATAGTAAAGTTGGAGGTATGATACCTGCTTATTTCTTCCAATAGGTATTGTAATATAACAAAAGTACCCAGCAATTTCACTATCTAAACCAAGAATCAGAACCAGTTTAATCAGATACTAATAGAATTAATCTGAAAACTCCGCATGCAAATTACAAATCAACTGATGTTTTGAAGATGAGTATTTTGCAAGATTACCAGTTCTACAGTTAACCAATAAAGTCTTCAATTAAAACACAAAACTCCTATTTTTCTGTTTTCATTCAGAACATTTATGATGATATGACAAGATAAAGGTGAGATAAGGTGAAATATCTGCTGGGTATCTTTACTCTCATCATTTCCCACAGGGCACACTCACAAAGAAAAGAGAAGGACTTTTGGAAGAGATATTTACATTGGATTTAGAGCATCACCTGGAAGACAACACTGGTTGGTTTCAATGCAATTAAATATGAAATTTAACAAGAGCTTGTTATAATCCTGGTCAGACAACTCCTTCTCATGGGTAAAATGGGCATAATTTGACTTTGTTAGAAATTCTCAGGTAACAGATTTGTAGCACTTAACAAGTCCATTAAAAAAAAAAAAATTCAAACTCAGACACACTTTCTCAAGCCATTGGAAAGACTTGAGATAAAAGTGTACTTCCTCCTCCTGACATTCCTGAAAAAACATTTCCACGAATTTGTACCCACCACCTGCCATATCCCAGGTTACAAGCCCCAGATTCAACCATGACAGAAAGAGGAATGTCATCAGTTTGAATACATTTATACCCCCTGAGCTTCTCTTTCAAAGAAAAAGCTAAATATACTCTGAAAATTCCATACTTCACTTCCATTTGTTTCATTTAATAATATCAGGAACTTCCCGAAGTCTATACAGTTTGCACAGGAAACAAGAATCTCATTCAGGACCATCTCAATGACTGCTGCACACAGTGACTTTTCTGCACATGTCTCAAGCACCCTGTGCCCAGCAACTAAAGCCCAGCTCCAACACCCCTCTGGTACTCAAACCCAGAGGAGGTCACTACCGTAAGCACCTTCTCACTAAAACTGATTCAGTGTGGGCTAAACCACCATCATCATCATCTTAAACACAATTTTTTGTATTGAATTTCAACCACTCTTTCAAGCTGTAAACAATTCCACCGGACTTTGTAAGAGTGTTCCTTTTCGGAAACAGGTGTGAGGAACTGCTGCATTTGTTCTGGTATTCTGAGCAACAGGAATACTTACAAAAATCTTCATAAAGACAGCCGACCCCAAGTTAAATGGCAGTTGGCTCGATAACAAGGTGAAAAGGTTACACAAATCTGGTATTTTAAAACATACATATACACACATACATTAGGAGAAGAGAAAATGGCCTTAAGTTGCACCAAGGGAGATTGAGGTTCGTTGTCAGGAAAAATTTCTTCACTGAAAGGGCTGTCGGGCACTGGAACAGACCGCCCAGGAAGTGGTGGACACCACGCCTGAAGGGATTTAAAAGACGTGTAGATGTGGCACCTGGGGACATGGGTTAGTGGTGGACTGGGCAGTGCTGGGGTAAAGGCTGGACTCCATGACCCTGGAGGGCTTTTTCAAATGAAACGACTCCATGACATATAAGATGAAGTTCCAAAGCTGTATTTTTTATAAAAAAAAAAAGATTTAAAAAACAATTTCAAGCATGTTCGGGACTATTTTAGTGCCCAAGAAATTTGCAGTTATAGTTAATATTAAAGTTACTTCACAAAGCAATTTGCATTTGAAAATTTTATTTTGGATAAAGTATGGTTGGAGTTGCATGGCTCCAACAAACACGATTTTGATGATTCTTACAGAATGAGGGGCATTAAAGACTCAACCATATTAGAGAAATTCTAATAACCTATCATACTAATACTGAAATATATGGTAACTAGAATATAATAGTAAACTAGAATATAAGGTTACAGTCTTTCTTTTTATACCAAAAAGATTTTTTTAAATTTGCACACCCAATTATTCACAATAGTCTTACAGCAGATATTATAGAACAGCTGGCTTATTCTTGATTCTCTAATTCAACAGAATTAGAGAGCTATAAAATATTACCACTTATTTCACACTTGGTCTATGACTAAGTATGAAAATTCCATTCACCTCCAACTATCCCCAGATTAAAATACTAATACTGTCACAAGATTACAACAATTTTAAAGCAAGTTCCTGCCTGCATATTTTGCAAGGTAGCTTGATTTTAGGATAAACTACTGGCCTCCAATTGCTAAGATCTTTAAAGGCATGTTGAACCACTTACAATGAACTATATATTGCCCTGAATAAAGTGACTTTTAGCATATAAAAGGATAATTGTTTCCCCTTTGTGTCCTTCCCCTACTAAATAATGGTAATGACCTCAAGGTCAGGCATTTCCAGGAGTTAATGATGGCACGGGTTAAGGGCACTCAGCTGGTCATCAGCTCCTATCCATCTGTCATTATTGCTTTTGCAATTAAGGGTTTTATTAGAGTTTCTCGTTTGTTTTGTAAGCCAGACTGACCAGTGTTGAATCCAACCTAGGGTCTCAAAGAAAATGTTAATAATTCCAGTTTTTCTCTTATATAGCAGTTTGGTGTAATTTCAATTGCTCAGCACAGAGCACTCTCCTGCATATTAAATGAACTGTCAAAAAACAAAGTCTTGATGCAGAGAAGCATCATGAACAAGTTTAAAACTGTCTGCATTACTCACCAAGAGCTGATGAGTCATGAAGTGGTCGTCGGCGCTGATTTGTGCCAGAAAACGGGTAGTAGGGTGTTCCAGGTTTTCCAGAGGATGACAGCTGACCTGGACTTCCAAGCCCCATATCAGACCGAAGCAGACTAGACTACAAAAGTATACAGAGAAAAGTCAAATTAAGCTCTATAATAATGCAGCTGTTAATACGCCAGGTTGACAAGTTATTAACCACACTTACTGCTATTGGTATTTATAGGAATTTGCTGGGATTTAGTGAAGGTTCTAGAGTTCAAAAAAATGTAGACTTCTAAAAATCAGTGTTTAGACTATGTACTATAGCCCAACTCAGAAAGGCAGAGCAAGCTTGGCTGTGAGCCTCCGGAAAGCCATAACCATTTCAGTTGAAAACATCTGAAAGAACCGATTCATATTTAAATTTTAAACAAAAATCATAATCCTTTGTTTAGTTTGCAATATAACACCTCTTCTATTACACAATATAAACATAATTGATAAAAACTGCTAAGAGTTAATAGTGTGATATTAAGTTTTAGCACATACTTAGAAATCAAGACTTAGATTACATTCATAAAACCACGGAATAAAATTGTCCAAAAAAAATCAAATACAGACAAGAGATAACAGAGTAGATTAATAAACAGAACATGAAAAAGTTGACATTTTAAAAACTTCAAACTAACAAGGTAGTTGAACCCTACCTTTTTTGTTTCCTTTTCATACACTAAAACCAAAAACATTCTAAACACTTAAAAAGTGCATTGTATATTGTTTGACCTCACATTATTTGGATTTCCTCTGTAAAACTGAAATAAATGTTGGTGATTTAGAACAACATCGTTTTTCCACAGGTGATGTTATAATCCTGACTTGGAGTGAGACCCACAGAACTGTGTGTATAGAAAATGTACTTGTACCAGGTGGTAAAAATCCACTGTGTTTCACTCCTGGCTGGTGCATATGGCTTTCCTCATGGAGCAGCGTCCACTCTACATTGCACACAGCTAAAGACATACTCTTCTTAATGTCTGCCAGTGTTTTAAGGTCACGTGGAAGCAGCAGCCTCAGAAGCAATTTGATTTCTTCAGCTGTGGTCAGTACATGGTGCAGCCTTCCCAGCACAAGGGGGTAAAGCACAGCTGGCAGGACAACAGGGATGTTTTGCTTAGATTCATCTGCACTGACTTTTCATTGTCAGGTGATGCTAAGACAGAAACTGCTAACTGGAGTAACTTTTATACCAAAACCCCACCTAATTTCTCCTTCAGCCTCGCTGTTCCCAAGCCAACATTCCTCCATCCAGCTGCTCTCCAGGAGAAGCCCTCGTGCCCCCGCAGGTTCTGGAGGTTTCACCAAACCTGCTCGTGGGCTGGATTACAGCAGGAACCACTCCAGTGCTGCTGCCTGCTCGGGATACAGCAGCCCACTGGGCGTAGCTGCAGAGGCCACTTACTGCTCCTGCCTCTTCTCACCTTCCCTGCTGAGGCCCAAATATCTCATTTATAAATAATGTCCTTTTGGATTATACTAGATCATTGAAACCGATGCGTCTGGTGCAAGGAGTTGTGAAAGGTGAGGTTCACTCATACAGCTCACAGTAAGGTACTAAATGCCTTCTACCTTGCAGTGCACTGGGATTAGCAGAAAATAAAGACTTCAGATAGAGTTACACAATACATATAAAATAAGCTTTGTTTTTTTTGCATTGAATCACCATTTAAATTTCTTTTCTTGTTTGATGACTAATTTGAGCATGAAAATCTTATATTTTAATTGAATAGAGTGGGATGTGAAAGAATCGCCCCATCACAAACTAAAGGAAGGCCCAGAAGTGTTAAGCATTTTATACAAAAGTGTGAAGATCAAAATTTATTAGAAATGTTACTGCATAGAAATAGCTTCCTCTCAATTTAACTTCTTCATTGTTATTCTTACAATAGTCTTTGAAACAGAATTCTTAATCTGAAACTCTTATTAAAATGAGATACTCTGATAGAGTGGCAAAAGTATATAGCAAATATATGCAGGGGGAAATCTGCTGGTGGGCTGTTCCAAGGTATTCTAATGTTTGCTTTGGTCAAATAGTTTTTATTGTTTTGCAGAAAACATTATGAGCATCAGAATATCTGATTTACTCCGTAAAAATCTGAATTTAGCAAAGATACTATTCTAAACATTTATGACAGTTTCAGAGGTGAACACTGTGCAGGAAACCTGGGCAATGTTTTGTGAAAAGGAGCTCCTCCAAACCAACACTGGCCAGAAGAAGAAATGAAACCAGTTCTCACTTAGGCCAACACTTGACCTTCTTGACCAAGAATACCCAGGACCGAAGGAAAATTTCTTTTCATAGCCCGTGGGGAAAGGGGAAGTATTGTGATAGTTGTCATTTCAAGTAGCTGAGGCAAGGTCCCCCCCCAGAATGGCAGAACCGCTGAGGCTGGCAGGGACCTCTGGAGGTCAGCGAGCGCAGCCCTGCTCGCTCAGAGCAGCTGTCAAACACAATTAGGAACCACGGCCCATTCACATTAAAGACAACCCTCCCTGCTACCCCAGCATCTCCCCTGATCACTGGAGGGATTTTGGAAATGCAATGGGATCCATACAGATGCTTCCCAAAA
>WAAG01024037.1:76369-91275 GCA_013390105.1 Tichodroma muraria
GTTGAAAACAAAACCTGGGGGGGTCATGCAGTCTCTTCCCTCTCTAGACTTTTCTTAAGAAGTGACCACATGAAGCCTCTGTCAGGGACAATGAAGCTAATTCTTCATTTGAGTTGTAATGATCTCTCATGATCACTTTGGACCTTCTCTACGACAGATTTTAAACACTGTAGCTGCAATGAGAGCTGTATTTCAAGCACTACCATGCACTCAAACAAACAAACAAAAATAAAAAATATTTAGAAATCCCACCACGGTACAAGTTAAATGAATTCAAATGCTGTCAGATTCACTTGACAGAGACCAAAATAAAGTACAAACTGTAACTTATCACATGAATTTAAATGGAACTAAAATTTAATTGAAAGTTAACTACGTTAATTTTTTATTATCCTGAATATAGAACTAATACAGATTTACCTGCAGTAGCATTTTCCCCACCTACTAAAAATTTTAAGGAAAAAGAAACTGAGGTAGGTTAAACAGTCGGAAACTTATCAAAGAGATAAACAGAACTAAAAGTGATTTTAATAGGAATAAACATGTATAAGATTGTAGGATTAAACAGTTATATGTAAAAAATTATTATTAAATGATACTACATAGAAATAATCCTAAATATACAGAGATATAAAAGGATTTTCCTCACTGAGAAACTGAGCAACAGAAATTACACTCATTGCTGCAAAGCAGAATGGAACTTGATGCGAAGTTCACATAAAACCATTTTCCAATACAAAACATTAACTTAATGAAAGAGCAATGTGGAAATTAATTTGATTCCAAACTAACGTCAAATTTAAGTTATTATATTTAAATAGAGTACATACAGAGTTATTTCAACAATAGTAACTACACTAATACAATGTTTTACTGTCTAGACCAGCAATAATGTGAAGCCCATAACTCTCAGGTAAAGAGCTACACTGCTTTTTGGGAGAATGTTGCTGAAAGCTCACCCATACAACCACAAATGGGTCTTTGTTTGCCACATCTGCGTTGCAGAGAAGTAGTAAAGACTGTGAGAATGATCCTTTCTTAATAAGGGAAGCATTGCCACATGGTGCTGCCCATTCACACTTCCCAAGCTACTAGTTAAAAGACTAAAAATCAAGATGTCAAACTCATATGCTAGATGTTATCCCCCAGAAGAAAGACACTCCTGAAAATATTAGTTCAAAGGAAATAGTCAACTTACAGTAAAATTAAAAAAAGATTCCTCTTTCAGAAAATAAACATAAATTAATTTCTTAGAATTATAAACCTATTAGTTATTTAAATCTTTATCAACAGACACTGAATGTAATCACATGCTAATTATACATTTTAAACAGTCAAACTTCCTGTGCATTCAAAACAAACTTTTAAACAATGATCAAAGTATTCTTAGTGTGGCTCATTAGAAATAACATGAAGGAAATCATCTCTCTAAAATGAAGAAACTCTGTACTTACTTGACAGCCTGGCAAGCCTGTATCTCTACCATACAGCGGAAATGGACCTCTGTCAGAGGTTTTTCCTATAAAAGAAAGAAATTTATAATTTGGTTATTTTGAAAAACCCCTAGACATCCACATCAGTTGTCCTCTTATATGCAATTCAGAGAAATCTATAAGTATCATAATAAATTTACAAACACCAAGTTGCACGAATAAAATCAGGTTTTTATATGTCTGTTTAACACGCTCAAACAACACTACAATAATAGATGACACATTTACCTTACTAAATTCCTTTTGCAACCAGTCAGATACTATAAAATATTCACATTCAGTATGTTTAAATACAAAAGGAAAAAGTCCATTTTCATTTCCATATGAAAATCCATTTTCATATCAACAAGCACAGGTAGAGACACCTTTAGACATTTCTCCTTCCTACACGAAACTAACACTTAACTGGTATCTAACTTAGACAATTAATATACTGAACAATAAAATAATACCACATGAAAAGCAAACAAAAACTTCATTCAAAACAGTAAAACTCACGCCAACCTTAAACCACGGCTGATTCATTCAGCTCTTGACACTCACCCCTAAATCCTTAAAAATCTTTTTGTTTAATGTACAGATCAGCAGGTACAGAACTCAAGCAACACATCTGGGCAAGACAGCAAAACAGACTTTTCTGCCATAAATGCAATCTTTGCGTGTAGGTAGCACATAGAGAACACGGTGCCTCGTGCAGAGCGGCTGCCTTCTGATGTTGCTGCCCGAGGTCACAACACATTAGCAATGGGTTTGCCAGCTCCAGAAAAACTACTTAGTGCTGCATTTGTTAGGTATGCCACCAAAATGGCATGTTTGTGTATGAAAACTCAGTGTGCAACTTCTCCAGTAGAGCTCAGAAGTTTATCAATCAACACTTTGAAAAAAAATCTTTAATAGAAGCCCACTGAACAATGCCAAGCATCACACACTCATCAAGTCCGTGTGTAACAGAAAACACCAAGTGCATGTGCCTGCCCTAATTACACGAGTTAGGACTCAGAAAAACCCTGTCCCACCACTCAGAGGCTTATCCAAAGGCAAGCATTAATTAACCAGATCTACACACTTGAAAATGAATGCCATCTCACCCAACTAGGCATTCCCTTTGCAAATGATATGTGTGTTATCCTGTCCTAATAAGAAAAAGTAGTCTCTCTTTCACAATCCTGTTTCAGTGATAAATAGCTCTGTGTTATTGCAACTGCACTTCAAGAATCGGACTTCCTTTGCTTTTTCTGATTTTTCTTTCTTACTACCAAGAGTCCCTAAATATAATTGCATAGGAGGAAAATCTAAGGTATGTTTTTGTTCATTTAAAAGTGCATCTTGTGTAAGCAGGGAGGAAGTCTGAATCTCTTGGAACAGCATCTCTGAAAGATTATC
Organism: Tichodroma muraria; assembly: GCA_013390105.1. Taxonomy (NCBI): domain Eukaryota; kingdom Metazoa; phylum Chordata; class Aves; order Passeriformes; family Sittidae; genus Tichodroma; species Tichodroma muraria. The sequence goes on from WAAG01024037.1 coordinate 79,246, forward strand.
ATCGTGATAGCTACCAGTGGTACGGTCAACAACAGTTTGCTTGAAAAATGGCAGCTCTGCTGTAACAAAGGGAGAAAAAAAGTTAACATTTTTCTGCTGAAGCAATTTGCCTCTAACAATCTATCAAGCACCAAGCAAATAAAATACCTAGCATGCAAAATTATAAGTAGTAGGATGAATCATGCTGTTCATTTTAAACCAGACTCAGCATTTTCTTTCCAGAAAATGAGAATCTCGTATCACATGATAAACAACTTTGACTGAAGCATGCAGTATTCCAGGCAGGCTTTAAAACAAATATTTGTACAAGAGTCAATTAAAGAGGCTAGAAAAATTATGATTTAAATTACAGTTTGTGTAGCAAGCAAGAAATTGTTAGATAAGAATGCATAAAATTGTGTTATTTAAATGTTATAATTTTTAAAGTATGGCAGATTCATATTAAAGGAGAAAAGCTTACTCCAACAGCCCAATCTCTACCGATCTATAGTAAATTTGGTTGCAAGAAGAGACCAGGAAAAGTCAAAGCTTTCTGATGCCACAGTGCCTAAATGTTTATCAAAAATTAGCTGGAGCAAGTTAACATTTAACCTGTGCTCAAATGCCCTAGCTTTTCAATGAAGGGTTTGCAGAATAATCCAGAATCAACTATGGGAGGGTGCCTTTCATAGACAGTCTCCCAAACACATTCCCAGTGCAAGAACGTAGGACTCTCAAACTTGCAATAGTGGCACAAAGTTAAAGGTACACATGTCCTAAATGCCAAAAATTAACAGGCACACACTAGATCAACACACATTTAGCCCACACTCGAGTCCTGCTCCTGGTTCCCTCTCAAACTATGGAGCTGCACCCTGGGGTCCCTCACGTGGGACTGGAGCAGCGTCAGCAGCTTGGTCTCCACATCAGCACAGCACAAGGATGGGACAGGGGTGAGCAATGCTGGGCACCATGAGACCACATTACTGGAGTCCAGTGAAGCCTCTGAAGCTTCAGTGATATAAGACCAAGATTTCCCAGCATCATCTTGTCTGGCCATATCACAGAACAGCTTCACTACCAGCACAATGGAAAGGTGACAGAGTACAGACTTCAAACTGCCAGTTGTCACCTCAACACACTTCAGCTGCTCCAGTCTAGGCACAATGCTATTCTCACTATTTAAAACTTTGTAAGCAAATGCCACAGGTAATGTTTACTTATCAATAGAAACTGAAAATACTTAGCAATGCTTCACAAGTACTTGGAAGGTGGGTAATGTCAAGTTTGAGAAGATGACACTTCCTCAATGGTTCACAAACAGGTAGGTCCCATACACTCTGATCAATGCATGGGCAGTCTAGCATCCAATAAAGTTCATACACATGGCCAAATATATCAAAGCAGAATCCCTTTGGTGGTTTTTAGCTTATGAAATACCTTTCTTATTTACTCATACTCTCTAGAGATTGACAGAAGAACATAAAAATGTAGAGGTTACAGTAAAATCCAAAATTACTGGAGTCCCACTGCTTATGAGAATGAAAAGTTTAAAAATACAATGAGATTGAGAGTCAAAGCAGACCCTGAAACGACTTGCAGGCTTACCCCATGCCCTGTCTCAGGTCTTGTCTCAATCAGTGCCCACTACACAGATAGCAATAGTCTATTTTGCACTGCAGCTGGAAATTCAGAAACGCTAACGCTCAGCATTTCGGGGACATAAAGAAACTCACTGTAGCACCCGACACTAATTAGGAGGAAAGTAAAAAACACTATAAATGACAAAATTCTTATTGAACATTAACTAGAAGAAGGACAGCAAAAAACACTATAAATGACAAAATCCTTATTGAACACTTTCATTAGCACAGGTTTGCGTAGAGATGGAGGTAAGGTAGTGTGCAGACTTATCAGCTGGGAAGGTAAAGCAGATACTCTAATGAAGTTTATTTCCTCTTCAGATCTGATTTTATTTTCACACAACAAAAAAGCTAGATGCTGTCATTTTAGAAGCAAAATCTAAGCCTTGCTTACAAAGTAGCATCATGGTAAACTATTCTTCAGGTTGCATCCTAGTGGCTTTACATACCAGAGCTGAGCATTCCAAGCAGATTTGGAATAAAGCAATAGACATTTAAAAACAATTGAGTTGGTTATAAGCAAAAATTTTACATTTGCACATCTCAATTCACAAGGCATTTGATTCTTTTAAAAACTTGGAATTAATGTGTTTTATTGGACCTTGGGGTTTTTTTCAAGGTTTCATGTGTTTTTATCATGGAAAATTTCAAGGATCTAGGCACCACCTAACAGGCTTAAAGTTCAGGGACTATGGAATAAACAGAAACCCAACCAAGAAAATCCCACTAGGCATTTTGAACCACAAATATTTCCCAACTGCATAAATTGAAAACCCTGACACATTCTCTACCAATTCAAACATTAATAGGCATTTAGAAAATAATATTTTCTCTTGTAATCATTTGCCTAAATGCGATATGCTCACAACTTAATATAGCCTTTGAATACCACACAAGGAATTGTCTTCTGTAATACATCCATACGTATAACAGCTGCGCAGCCTAAATACTCTTAACACAGAACGAACAGAAACAGCAAGATGCAAAGTGATAGTGAGCTGAAAACAGCCCTACATTAACTCAGTTGAGGACTGCTTCAGTGAATGTGCTATAAATGCCTGCCAGTATAAAACAGCCTTTTCCCACTGCTTCTAGATAATGCTTGGCTTACGAGAAGATGACAGAACTCTCAAAAAATTATTTCAATTCCCACAGAATTAACCCTTTACAGACTGAAGATCTTTCTGTGCATTGCTAAGAATTCGGCTGGCAATACGGAAAGCAACATCTTTTAATGAAGCAATGTTTATCTTCCAGTATGAATGCCATAGTGACCACAGCTGGCAGCTGCTTGGTTTGTCAGACATGAAGTATGTCTGCCCTACTCGTATAGAAAATTAAGTGAATACTGAATACTGTTTTAAGTGAATACTGAATCGTGTTGTTACAGCTCCAAAACATCATTTCTTCGATGATAACACTTTAAACTGGTCCCTATAGATAGTGTACCCAAAAATCAGTTTATAACGAAACATTGTTGACAAGTTTGAGAATTTAATTTTCTTTTCAAGTTATTAAACTCGTGTTGCTAATTCAGCTAGAAATCAATTATTAGACTGCTTTCTCCCTCTCCACATCCAGCTAAATATGTGTCTTTGTTACCCACAGAATGAATACATTCAAATAATTTTTCATAGGCAGATCCAATATAACAAGGAACAAGCTGCACAAGCTACACTGACAGGCACATACAAAAGATGCAAGAAAAACCTTTGATAAAGAAGACATTCTTCTACTAATCAATATTGCTTTCCAAAATATCATGAGGTAGAAAGTACACAAAGTTTATAGAATAAGATTCTCATAGGTCCACTATTTTTTCAAATTTTCTTGGCATTAAAAATTCTTATTCAGCAATATTCAGTGCAGTGAAAAAAATATTATGTTTGATTAAAACACAAATCCATCTCTGCTCTTAGGACTTGGTGTGCTGCCTTCTTTGAGGCAAGACTGACACATGCAGCCATAAAAATTTTTACTATATATCTATGCATTTCCCACAGTAGCAGAGGAATAATTTCTTCCTTTTCTACTGCTATAGCCTACTCACTAAGAGAGGCTGTCACAGTTTTAGTATCTTCTCCCTAGCATTTTAAAGATCTCTAATGCACACATGTATATGTTGTGAATACATATAAAAATACAACATACATTTTTCCTTATGATACTTGAGACCAGAGCTCCTGGAAATGAAACAGAGATCCAGAGCAACACAATTTGAAGAAATGGCTTAAAACAAATGACCTCCTATTCTCTTCATGACAATGTTTAAGTATTATTGGCTGATGTGTGCCAAGCATGCTGCTGGCTGCACTAAGGATGTTTAACAAGCCAGTGCCAACAAGTGCAGCTGCTGGACTTGCAGCACCCTCCTCCTGTTCATTCCAAGCCAAATTACTCACTCAGCTATGAACAATGAAGCAGCAGCACAGAAAAATGCCAAGTGCAAGTGAGATTAGTGATAAACTACAGGATCCCTACAGAGGTCAGTGATTAGCAGGTCGCAGTCGTAATCACTTTCCTAACCTAGCCTTTATCTCATCACTCGCTCCATCCTAGCTCAGCCTTCTGACTGCAAGCCGCTTCTCCAATCAATATCCCTCCACGTCTTGCAAACTCATCCACACTCTCACACACACCTTTTAATAAAGCAGTCAAACCCACACAATATGTAATGTCTGCAAACTTGTAGGACACATTTTTAACTTTACGTTTAATAAGTAATTAATACACAAAATTTTAATAAAGTAACAGAACAGAAGAAAAACTACAAACACACTTAGCCAGAAATGCCATGCCCAAGTGTTAGTCAGCAATGTAGTCTATACAGCTCTTCATAAAAATGGTATGTACAGATGTGACTAGTGAAAAAACATTAAGAGTTGTTTTTCCCCATACTGTGGCATCCTGTAAGCCCAATTTTCCCAGAGAGCAGAAGTAAACATTTTAGCAAAACTTGGGTTTAACACTACAGACTTGCTACCTCCTCCTTTTTTTTTGGCCAAAATATTGAAAGACTAGGATCCTACAAAATTAATAATTGTCAAGAAGGAAAAAACTATGATTTTTATGAGATTTATGCAATGAGATTTATGGGATTTAACAGTCCAATCTCAGGACTGCCAGGAATCTCCCAGGATTCTCCATGCCATAAATTCTAATTTGTAAGAAGACAGCATCATACTTCCGTTACCTAGTCCAATTACTTATTTGGAACAAGAACTGCTTTTCACATCCCAATAATCCAGAATGTTGAAAAAATCCTGAAGCTGGAATTACCTGTAATCAACTTCCCATTATAACTTTCATATTTTAGAAACAAATACTGAATTATTGTTTTTGTTAACATTTGCACAAGATGATCTGGAAAAAAAAAATTCTGTTTGCTTTACAAAGACTAAAAAGATCAGAAGTTTTTATACTTAGAGTGGTGTTGGCACTTGCAGATGTGTTTCACTGTGAAAATTCTACTGATTGAACCAACCAGGCAATAATTCTCGGTGTATATTTATAAAAATGTTAAACACAGAAGTCAAGGGATTTCTCACAACTTCTTTAACACACTATTTTTTTAAAAAATAATGTCAGTGTGTGAAGAGGTATTAAAGAACCTGCTTCTCAAAGACATGCCTTTGACACTTCCATCCCATTGATTTGTAAGTACATCTAAGAAAAGATGGAGTATTTTGTCAGTTTGCAGATCACTGCACAGATCTTGTGCTATAAAAACAATTTATTAATGTTCTTATGTACTTCAAATACACAGGAGGTAAGGGTGGACTAAATTCCACATTATATTTGGATTGACCCTATGAACTTGTAATTTATATGCTCATGACAAACTAAGAATATTTCTATTCCAACAGAGGCTGATCCATGAGGGCTCCTTCCTCGGTACTATTCCTGTCCCTCCACTTAGCAGGCTTACACTGAGCTGAATAACAAATCAAATGTTTGCAAGGCTAAAAGGCACTAAAGTTGCTGGCAGGAAGAATGCACAGCAGTAACTGAGGAAAGAGGGAGGACAAACCTGAAGAAAGAACTTTCTTCTCTTCCTCCCCCAAGCATATGTGGGCAAGTATCTGCGAACCAAATAATTCCTGAATAGCTGTTTCATGTAGTTTCAAATCCTCCACTACTTTGTCTACCCCAGGCTAACCTTACCATTAACAAAGTATAACATTCTATTAACCCATTATGTGTGTTGCACATAGAGAGAACACCCAGTGAGAAACCGATTAAAAATATACTAAAAATGAGGGAAATCAGGGATATTGAATAACCAGAAAACAATAACCGAAGTGAGTTTGTGTATGAACACAAAGCCATTCCACACTGGTGGCATTCGTCATATACTTTACATACCTCACCTATCCATCCCATGTTTTTCTAGAGTATCCAAGTGTCTTCACTTTGTCAGTTAAAATATTTCTCTTTTTGCCATCTTCCCCACGTCATCCCCAAGGGATCTAGCTCAAATTCTTTAGTAACTAGCAAAGCTGCTACTTAATAGTTAACTTGAAATGCATCCCTTGCTCTCCTGGTGTGGAATTTGTCCCAGATCTAAGGACAAAAATTACTTTGAACATCAATTACATTCTTAAGTCTAAAGTCAAGAGGATTTTTTAATTGGAAATTAATAGAGAATCCACACTTTACAACAAAATGCTACACCTGTTTCCAATTAAAAGATTATTTTGGTGACACTACTTACTACAAATTACTAGATTACTTCATTCATATATATATATATAAGTTCTGCAGTTACTACAGCTTCTCTTACTATCCAAGATCTATTAATTCTCATTAAATGTGAAAAGTCAGCTTGTCACCAAAGTAAGATTCCCCCCTTGCCCATTTTGTGTATAAACACAGGCACAAACACAACAAATATTTATAACCATCTTCCACAAGGCAACTGGCAAATGCATACAATGGGTTGCATTCTGTTGTACAACACTTTTTACAGTTCTTTTTTGAATGACTTGCATAACTTTTTCTAACTTCACCCTTCACAGCCATCCCAGTTGCAGAGAAAGAAGTTTGCAAAACAGGAATTCTCAAACTGTGGGCTCCAGACTAGCAGTAGATGCTAGACTGAAGGAAGAAACACAGCAACAGAAAAAAAAACAAAAACTAAACAAAAACAAACAAAAAAATCCTACCAAACCACCCAAAGAACCAAACAACACAGAAACACAGACAACCAAACCCCAAACACACATTATATTAAAACACATTTTGGAAGACAAAAAAAACATGTTAAGTGTTTTTTAAGTATTACTTCTTCTAGAAACAATTCCCACAGGTACCACGGGATAATCAAGTTACCTGTTAAAACAGGAGGGGAAACCCTCAGGAGATGGAGCCTGAAAGCAGCCATCTCCTGGTTAGGGGAAACTCCTGACTATTCACATGCATTATATGAAGGCACATCGAACCAAAAGAACATGGAACAAAAATTCCACGGATAATAATTAGATAGTGTAGATTAATGCAAAGTACTTAAAATGCTAAGAGCTTAAAATAAGTATTCTTATTTTAGTACAAAAGCAGTATTTACAGTAAGGAACTTTAGAATGTCAAAGAATTTAAAGCAATCCTCCCAAGCTCTGAACCACTGATGATAACTGCATGAGAGAACATCACCATCTGCACAAATGTAAACTGATACTGGAGCTACACGGAGAACGAACTTTTAACTATCTACCAAAAAAACACTCAAAAAATACAGATCTCTCTACACCACCCCTCATCTGTAGGCACCTCACATCTCCATGTATTTATGAAAACACCAATACCTTACTGCCAAGGCACCTCAAGGATGAATACTGGAGTTTCAAGTTACAGAATATTTATAAGAGACCAAAACAGGTGTGGGAACATAACTAAAGAAACATTAAGAATAATAACCCAAGTCCAGACACAGTCAAGGCGATCATAACTCTCAGGTTTAAAAGAACCATGGAATATGGGGAGCTGCTCAATGAACTCAAGACTAAAATTTCATATATCAATAAATACTACCTCTCTGCTTGGCTACACATGCTTTACAGAGGCTTTAAATGACCTAAAACAGATAAGGAAAACCCTTTTCCTCAGCATGTTAAGAACAAAAAGAACACTCATTGCAATATTGGTAATTATTTTATAGAAATGGTGACATGAACAAGAATGATGGAATACTTTCTATTTCAACAGCAAGGAGAATGTAAAAGCAATTGCTAATGCTTTGCACATCTGTATCAGCAGGTCAAGGTAACCTGACTCCAAAAGGATTAATTATTTTTTTTTCAAATATATATTAACCAAGGGGTTATCTCAGATATTAAGGCTGGTTTTTACTAAGTCTGAGAATATTCATAAAGTTCAAGATCTCTAGGAGAAAGTTCATTTTGTACAATATTTAAAATAAGTAAATAGGATTACACAAACAATTTATTCCTCTGATAGCAAATCATAAATAATGATATCACCAAAATGGAATTTTATTAATAAAGGATTAGTAGGCTAATGGCAATGCTCTTCAATCTGATTTTGTGGGAAAGGTGTGTTTTTTTACTGTAAGCTGGCACAGTACACTATCAATGTACCTGAGTTTTGTAAGCTATGTGCATTGATAACAAACCATTTGACAATAAAAGGATACATTTTAAAAGAATTATTTAAAGGAATGACCTGATTACTCTTCTAAAATAATAATGCATTAAGGGAGTGAAAGCTAGGCACCAGATAATGTTTTAAATGCAACTGGAAACATCAACGTGACTCAATCCTTGCCCCCAGATTTAGTCTTTTTTGCCTTTTACTTTTTTTTAAAGCACCACCTTGTCAATCTAAATGCGTTACTGGAAATTCAGAGCTTGCTGGCAGATTGAAACAAATGGAGACAGGTCAGTGGAGTGCTCTGAAGTTCACTGAAGGAAGCAAACTGCCTCTTATTCAGCCACGTGCAGAAGGATGCCTGCAGGACTGAGACAAGGCCGTGCAGCCTGGAACTGGGTTCACCCTTCAGGAGGAGGGCAGGAACTATACAAACTTTCCATGTTCCTCCATTATCCCAACCTTTCCCGTTGGCCTGCCTCAGGGCCTCTGCAAAAAGCATTCTGGCCTTGGCAAATCCCACAGGGAACCTCCTGAGGCATTGACGAGAAAAGGCTTGTCCACCTTGGTGTTAAGGATATGTGGTTATGGTACCTGAAAGTATTGCAGAGTGAAAATCTTCCCTCTAAGCCTAAGCAGTATTAATGAGTGAAAGTAAAATCACATGGACTTTGTATCTTTTTTTATCTATTTTACCTGCTTGTACTTCAATTCCCTGGACTATAGAACAGGTACTGTGGAGCTTGCATATTATTGTGGAAGCCTTTTATAAACAAACAAGGATTAATTTCAAAGACATTTCCCATTTCATACCTAGCTGTTATCTCTGCCATAAGCTTTCAACTACACATTAGCTCTTGATATCAAACAGCCATAAACACTTCTAAAACACTTTTCTTGATCCTGTTCTGAATAACTCATCTAAGTCTCAGCATCTGAAGCACCTGTTTTACTTCTCATGCAGCTTTCTCAACTTAAATTTATCTTTTCATCACTCTCCCTGCATCTATAATTCTGTTAGTAGCAACTATACAGTGTGTATGAAACCTTTTTTGCTTAATATCTTTATCAGCCTGGAGGAAAACACAGAGTACACCCTAGAAGAGTTTGCACAGACCCCAGTTTTGGAGATGCAGTTGGTATACGTGAATGCAGGACCATCATTCAGAGAACAATCTATAAGACTGGGCCAACAGGGACCTCATAAAATTCAACCATAACAAATGTAAAGTTCTGCACCTGGCATGGAGCAGCCCCTTGCACCAGTGCAGGCTGGGGTCTGGAAGGGGCAGCTGCTGGTGAGACAGCATGGGCAGGGCAGTGACCTCTGCTCAGCACGCCTCACACCAGATCAAAAATATTGCACCTAATTTCCAAACTCCAATTAAAACAAAACAAAACCCCACCAGCCCACAAACACCAACCAACCCTAAGATAAAAAGCAATAAACAGAAAGAATCCCACTGCTTCCACTGGATGCCAAAGTTCCTTTCTTTTAACTAGTACCATATCCATTCCAGAATCCTGTATTCTGAAATCCTGCAACTGCTAATTCTCCCCCCAACTTCCATCAGGTAAAATTACTTCCAATTTCTTCAGCTTCCTTTTGGAGTGACTTCGCATATTTTTTCTGCATTGGTTTCTCTTTACCTCTTACATTTACTTTTCCCTCAACACCAAAGTTTGGTGAAATAAGTTTAAGCTTTCCAATTCAACTGAATTAAGTTCCTTAATTATTCGTAACGTACTGGCTCTGCAAAACTGCTCACGTATTTAAAAACCCACACAACACTGTTCCGTATCTCTTTCCTTCTTTGCCCACGAGAGCACTCTCTTGGATATCCGGCCCCTGCAATGAGTTTATGATTTGCACTCTGCTGTACAAAACAGTAAATGATACTGAATGATGACCAAAACTATGCTTCTTTGAGCAAATCATTTGAAGAAGAGTCATAAGGATTAAGACTGATATTGAAATATCTGGGTTTCTCCATTTCTTTAAATTAAAAATTGCGTAGTAAAATAAAACATGGAATCATTGTAGGAGTTCCATACCACAGCTGTATCTTGAAACTTTCACTACTTCTGCATTTAATTCACACAGATATTCCAATTTTAAAAAACCAAAGTAGTACTGAGGTCATTTAAATTGCTGCACTTTTACTTCTAGGGTTATATTCACAAAGTCTATTTTAAGAACTGCTTTGGAAGCAACTGATGTTTTATGCAGTGAACTGCTATTTTCCCAGATGAATAGAATATCCATTCTTTGGCTCACAGTTTCCATGACACTAAAAACAAAACATTCATCGGCACCAGCTCAGTGTTTGATGGTAAATGCAGCTGCAGCTCACAACAGCTCGCAGTGTACCTCAGCCTGCCCCAGCTGAACAGAGGCACTGTATTTCCCCAACGCAATTTCATTGTTTTACAGACAAGCCTTTTCTTGCCAAACTCAAACATTTCAAATCCTGCTGCTGTTCTGTCTTGAAATGAAAAGTTATTCAATTCTGTAAGTAATGATACTAATGTTAAGTCTTCCAAATTACCGAACAAAGTACATAACCAGAAACACAGCTTCAGTAACAATAGCATCTGCCCCTACAGTTAAAAGGAAATTTTTGGCCAAAGAATTTCAAACTTTGCTCCTTGATACAATTCCAACTCACTTGCTTCAAGTAAGCTGTTAAAAAAAATTACAGGGGCAATTTTAAAACTGGTAAATGGAGAAAGTCACATGGCAGTCCAGAGAAAAAACACTGAGAAAGACACTGAAATAGCACTGAGCTTTCAGATCTGCTTCCCTCCCCAAAAAGGAACATTAAAGTGTGCATGTTTCCTTAGAACAAAGACAGTCTACTGTTTTAGGGCAAGATGAAAGACTTGCCCCATATTAGCTAACTTTTCATCGTTTTGAGATGCAGTTTAGGTATATGACCCTTTCACACTGGTCAGCACATCACATCACTGTTAAACAAACACTAAGACTTAATCGCATTGGTTTGATTCTGAACGTCCCATTGAAAACAGGACCTAATCAATACTCCACATTCATTAGAAATAGGTTTAGGCACGAATTCCATAAAGCAACTAAGCACATATCTACTTCCAAGTATACAAACGGACTAAATTCAGCAGGGACTCCTCACATGAACTATGCTCTCAGGAAACTGATAGGGGACTGCAGGATCACAGAGAAATCCGACAAAGGAAAACGCATCATCTCAGCCAGCTCTTGAAGCAGTTCTTAAGAAATTCTGTCAAAACTACTGGAAATATTGAAAAAGTACTAAGTTAATAATAACCCATTTGCAACTTAACGGAAGTGCTATTTTCAGCTAGAAATTAATTTCTGGTTTTGCCATAAAATACAGTCCACCTTCTCGAAGGGCAGAAACAAAGTGGTGGCTTGCAGCAAGCTGTGTTTGGAGAAGAGGGGAGCCAGCAGCGCCCTGTCCTTGTGGAGACACCAAGGACACTGCCCTCGCGGGGTGACGCTGCCGTCCCGCGGGGTGACGCTGCCCTCGCGGGGTGACACTGCCCGCGCGGGGTGACACTGCCCTCGCGGGGTGACGCTGCCCTCGCGGGGTGACACTGCCGTCCCGCGGGGTGACGCTGCCCTCGCGGGGTGACGCTGCCCTCGCGGGGTGACACTGCCCTCGCGGGGTGACACTGCCGTCCCGCGGGGTGACGCTGCCGTCCCGCGGGGTGACACTGCCGTCCCGCGGGGTGACACTGCCGTCCCGCGGGGTGACGCTGCCCTCGCGGGGTGACACTGCCCTCGCGGGGTGACGCTGCCGTCCCG